>CAIGQQ010024821.1:69440-91621 GCA_903798035.1 Danio albolineatus
CATATGCATATTTTGCTTAAGTGCATGATCTCATTATGTCATGTCATATTAAGGAGAAATTATGCTTCTAACCACAGGTTGAAAGCTCTACATGACCAGTGCTTTATGGATTTCATTTTCATCCCACTGGTTATCTTCAGTGACTACTTGGGTATGTTTAATCTATTGCCAAACCTGCCTTTACTTTTGTATACTGTAGTACCTGCACTCTAAAAAATGCTAGCTTGTTTTACCCTAATGTTAGGTCAAATATTGACAAATACAACTTTGAGATAATGTCGTCAATTAAATTATAATTACACTTTTTTTTTTAACACAGTGATTGGGTTTGTCCTTATTTGATGCATCGTTTGGTTACAACAACCCAGCATTTTTTAGAATGTAGGATTACCCTATGGCTCTCTGGAATACTTATTGGTCAATCAAAGAATCCAGCAGTCAGTGATGTTTGTATTTTGCCCCCCACAACGTATAATTGACTATTTTCCCAGACAATTAATCTCCATCACTTAATAAATGTACTTTTCTTCAAGAGAAGTAACCTTTTTAAGTGCAACAATGTTTAATATGATTGCAAATGATGACCTATAATAATAACTTTTTCCATTTTCATGATTTAAAAAAAATAATGGCATAATTCTGAATAACTGAATGTGACGAGTCTTTTTTTTTTATTCATTTATTTTTATTTTTGACACATTAGGTGTACAAAAGAGAGAATGTGTGGATATTTTACAACATTCATTCATTCATTAGCGCATGTCTTTGGACTTGTGGGGGAAACCGGATACGGGGAGAACATGCAAACTCCACACAGAAATGCCAACTGACCCAGCCGAGGCTCGAACCAGCACCTACTGTACTCACTTCACCACCGTGCTGCCAATTTTACAGTATTATTCACTTATATTTTTACAATCATTACATCCAATTTTGTATTATACAACATGATTTTCTAGACCTACACAGTAGAATAAGCTGGCTTCCACACAATCGATTTGTATTGGGACAATACGAATGAATTAAGAAAACGTATTAGTTTTTACAAATTTAAGTTGATTGAACCTAAAACAATTAAGTTGCCCCCCCAAAACCATTCATTTTAGGTCATACAAACAGCAAACATCTTTTTTTGTGTGTGTAAATGGTCTTTCAATGTTTTTTATTTAATTTTAAGCAGCGTTTATTCTATAGTTGCTTGTAAATTTTGCAAATAACTACAGTAACACATTAAATGAAACCTGAAATTTTAATGTAGCAAAACAATAAAATGCGGTTATATCTACATTTGGTTGTAAAACACACTCCAGTAATCCTTTTTTAAAATTATTTATATAACAGTTGATGGTAGTACAGTGGAAAAAGTCCTCAAATTTAACACAATGAGATGAGATGGAGAAGGTTTTTTTAATCTGGGGGCTGCTGGAGTGGGATTCTGATGAAATCTTTTCTGTTCTTGTTTGCATTGCGAGAGGGGGTGGTGATGAGGGGGGCGGTAATAATTACCCACAATTCTTTAGTGGTCTCATTTCTCGCTGTACTGTAACTTGTGCCTTCACGCTCTCTACTTTTACTTTTTATCTTCTCTCTTTTCTTTTCCTTCTGAACCTGCAATTACAGAGACTTCTAGACTCTTTCCCTCTCCATTGTGTGCTTTCTGAGCCGAAGCATTGGTGCAAAGTGCAAAGCTGTCTTCGTTTCAGTTGAACAGAGGAGGGAGGAAATCTGTTTTAAACCATTTCACAAAGTAATTGTCTCCCCCACATTCCTATCATTCTCTCGCGCTTTCTCCTACTTCAGGATTGAACTTTCCCTGCATTTTGCCTTCCTTTTCTCATGGAAACTTTGCAAAATACACAAGATATTCAGAGCATAAACTGGACTGTTGCTTGTAATTTATTTGTTTCCCGCTCACCGCTTCACATAAATCAGCCAAAACCTCTGAGCTCTTTTCAAATCCACTGTTTATTGTCGTCAAAGTCACAAAGATATTTACGTAGCAAAATTCAAAACTACATCTTATCTGTTTAACAAAAATAGACATGTTTCTTCCTAAGGCTTTACTTTTGCACAAAAGAATAACATTTAAACATGTAATTTTATACACCCTCAAAGTGTAACAATGTTCCCATTTTCAAATATCACATAGTCGCACACATACTCATACAAAAAAATAAAACAATACATATGTACTATAGAGTGACATTCAGATATAAACGACCCTGTAGAAATCCTTTACTCTTTTAAAAATACAAAAAAATGTATATGCATATGTACATAGACACAGAACAGCATTGTAGAACTCAACAGAACAATTAGGGCAAGAAAAAGTGTCATATTTTTTCTCCATTTCAATATTTTGCAAATATATATATATATATATATTTTTTGTATCCTGTGGCCAGTGTTCCCCCACAGAGAACATTAAGTAAACTCATGTGACAGCACTTCAGGCACTTGCACAATATTTTCACACATAAATTTCAGAGGCAAGTAAGTAAAAGAGACTGTTTATGCTGTCAGAATCAACATTTTTTTTTACGTTCTATTGTTTCGCTTTCAATAAATACTTAATATATCTCTTTTGTACGCTTTGGTTTAAACATATAACTTTAATTTACCTACAATTCTCTTCTGAATCGGCCTTGTTTACACCTTGTTTTAAAATGCCTTTTGGTTGATTGGATCGATAGCTGCAAAACTACACCAAACATTGTAGGTTTGCATCAGAATAAGTACTAAAAAGTGAACTTTTGTGCTTTTTACATTTTTATACTCATTAAGTTTAATCATGTCTGGTGCATGTGCAGAACATTCCCTATGATTTTGAATAAAACTAGGGCTGCACAATATATTTTTTGAGCATCGATATCAGAATTATAGATGGCCAAGAACCGCAGGTCAAAATACATGAGATTTGTGGAGACTCTGCAAAATCTAAGCACAAAAGAGTGAAAGTTAATTATCTGCATGTGTTTTTAAGGCCTGTGACTATATACGCATTTTAATAGAGCATAAAGAAGCTTAATAAAGATTTGTTTTATTGAACAATTCAGATGATGAACTCTTTGGATTGTTAATTTACATTTAATTATTTAGTTCCTGTAACCGAATACTGTTAGACTCTCCCCAGAAAATCCCTGTTTATTTCACTTTAACGTGCTCCATTGTGTTTATTTGACTGTATTTTGTTTATTATATGTATTTAATAAATTACATTAAAAATATATTTGAATTTCACTCCCACATAAAATCATCCCAATCAATCTAAAGTCTTTGCAAAAAGAGTTAGTCAAATTAATATATCGCAATGTCAATTTTTTCCAATATCGTGCAGCCCTAAACAGAACTGAAGGTGATCTTTTTGAGAGATTTTTTTGAATGTGTTCAATCTCTGAAAGTGAAAGTCGACAAGCTCAGGATGTTTTACACACCTTTTACACCTGTTTTTAGCATTATCCATGTGTGATCCATTCAACAAAAAAGCTTATCTTAAGACCAGTTATAAACAGGGCCCTAAAGGGATAGTTCACACAAAAATAAAATTAAATTCAGTGATTCCAAATTTTTTACTACTTTTTTTTATTTATTTATTTATTTTTTTATACTTTTTTCTTCTTCTTCGTTTTTTTTTGGGACAGTGTTGGTGTTCAATAGCCATTGACATCCATAGAAAAATGTACTTTGGAAGTCAGTAGCCTACCAACATTTTTCAAAAAAAAAAAAAATTGTTCAACAGAAGAAAGAAACTCAAAAAGAAACAAGAATGTAAGTAAATGATGTAAATTTTTGGTTGATCAATCCCTTTAATTTTTAATAACTATAAATTTCAGCTTATGACGGTTTTGTTTTTTAAATAAATATTTAAATAAAATAAATAAAGGCACCATAAGAACAGGTTCGCCCATTGTTTTGGGACTTACAATACATGCTACAGATTTAAAAAAAAAACGAAGCAAAAATAAAATGGTCAAACATGCTATCGAGTTTCACTAAAACGTCATTTAGAAAATACTGTTTCTTTTTCTGTTTTGGAAAACTCAATGTTAGAAGCGACCTTTTGTTTACTCACATCTGACCATGTGATAAAGCAGTCACTATTCATAAGTTTAACAGCACTTTATCACTGACACAAGAGACAAATTAGACTATGTTTAGAAACAGGTCCAACATAGTCTCTTGTTATGTTGGCTACTAGCAGCTTTTGTGGAATGCAGCTTTACAGAAGTTTGACTTCAGTACTGATTGAGAAAGAAAGGAAGAAAGAAAGAAAGAAGAAAGAAAGAAAGAAAGAAAGAAAGAAAGAAAGAAAAAGACAATAAATATATATTTTAAGAATCTCTTGCTACTAAAATCTCTAGTGCTACAGCTTCGTCTTGAATTCTTTTTGAGTGGAGAAATGGTCTCTCGCTGTCTCCGCTGCCTTATCGTTCCCTCTCCTTCCTAGAGTCGAAAGCTCTACCTTTGTGGATCGTTCATCTCTATAGCAACACGAGTCCTCAGTCTTTAGGTCTGCCTTCGACATCCCTGTGTTTTCCGATTTCCTTGGCTCTCACAGTCTTTCCATTTTGCTGCTGATGCCGGGAGCCGTTGAGAGAGCTGCGCTTCATGAGTCGATTGATGATGTCACTGCAGGTCTTCCTGTACTGGTGGCGCAGGAGAGAGTAGACGAAAGGGTCGCATGCAGCTTTACTGTAAGCCAGACTCTTACACAGGACTCCCCAGTATGGATTAAACGGCTCTGTCAGAAACAGCTCCACAATCCTAAAGACACAACACAAACGTATATAAATATATTGGCGCAAACTAAGTACGTGGACCTGATTTATCAGGGTTAGTTCAAGTCAATTTGGGTTTATTTGTATTGCGCGTTTCACAAAATTATTGTTTCAAAGCAGCTTTAAAGGTGTATAGAGTGGACAGTAAAGCTCTCTGATGTTTTACTGTACTTATGAATATACCTTTTCAAAAAGGGGAAATTACAGTATTAGGGATGGGACAAAATATCCAAATGCCGATATATTGTTATATTTCTGGCTGTGATACATTATCTACTGTATACTCTGGCGCCAGGTATCAATATTTATCTAAATGTACAAAAGATCTGAATTAATTAATCAGATTTAAGCTGACTGCTGCAGTTTACTGCTTTGCCACCCAGCTGCCACCAGGTAATGGTGTAATGGCGGATCAACAATAAATCAGAGACGCATCGACGTCACTTAAACCACAGACAGATGAGCCATTACAATGGTGAAAATCTCAGGCATATAGATACCTTCTTCTGTCCAACTTGCACCAAGGTACTTGTGTGTTTCAGACATCCAGCTCTCCCAGAATTCTCTGCTAGTTTCTCCTTCACAGACTCGCTTTCAGTTCGCTAGATCGCTCGGAAGTGCACGTACTTTGTACAGGAATATGTGCTCAAACTATTTAATTCCGCCAAAATGTACAGTATATTAAATAAAGATATCAATAGGACATGAACATATAACTTGAAGGGCCTATTTAGGGTTTATTTGCATTACAGACCTCGAGAATGTCTTGTAGATAGTATTGGCTGAGAATATTAGGAAAATAAAAAAAACTATTAAAAATTACTTTATAATTTGATGACTAAATAGCTAAAGATCTCCACTGCTGAAGACATTATAATTGCTCTGAGGAGTCTGTGCTGACCTCTATGAGCATTCTGATCAGTTACTGTTCTTGAAGAACAAAAATTAATCTAGTGGGAAGGCAGGATTTTACATGATTAAAAATAAAACAGGGCCAAGCATAAAATACATCAAAAACGTAGGCCAAGTTGTAATAAGTGGCTTAAGTTTACACAAAAATAGAAAGCAATAAATTAGTATTTTGACAGTCTTCTTTTAAATGTACAGTATATTCCACAATATTGAGATTCCGCTGCTGTGACTAATTTAGAGATGTGCCTATTCAGTCCCAAACTGCTGTCTGCACATCAGTATTTTTAAGCTTGTTTGACAGCTGTGTGCTTCTTTTACATTGTTGCAATTTTATAAACACGTACTGTTAATAAAAGAAATGCATCTTATAACTTTTTGATGCAGTTTTTTTTCTCATCCATTGACAAATATTGTGATGTATCGTGGATGGTTTTCTTGTGATATATTGATATATTGTGTAATCGCTGATATTGTGATATATCAATATTGTGGGCAAAATTTTGTGTTAATTTCGTTTTGTGGTTCCTACCCGTAATACCTATTTATATAATATTTTCTGTTCACCTAAATATTAAACCTTACCATTTTTTCAACCTTGAGTGGTTAACAAAAACTCAACAGCAATTTGTTTTTTCTTTCTGTTGAACTGCTGAAAACTGGTAGCCATTCGCTTTCATATAGGAGAAATACTATACAATGAAAGCCAATGACTACCAGTTTCCAACATTTTTCAAAATATCGGAAACTTCAATAGGTTTGGAACGAGTGAAGGGAGAGTAAATGAATTTTAATTTGTTCAGGTACAGTATTATACAGGTTATGCGTTCAGTTTAACAGAGGTTGTAAATACAGAACAATTCCTGTCATCTGTATGGTTGTGTGAGGGATAATCTGTGACCTGAATGAGACACTAACAGTTGCTCATAAGAATTGATTTGACAGGGGCTTTGAAGAAGAAAAGCTGCAGCAAAAGTAAGGGGTAAACATGACAGTTCATCCTGCATTTTCTCTGAGCTCACAGAGGTTATATAATAACATGCCAAGTCAGGAAGCCCTTCTTCACTTTGGATTATGAGTCAGGTGGACATATATAACCAAAATCGTTAGTAAAAGACAAACAGCTATCATATTTCATTGTAGGTTATTGTAGAGGAGACTAGTTTTTGAGACATTTCAGTAAATCTGTCTGTCTGTCTGACTATCTACAGTATCTGTCTATGTTGATGTGTGTTCTTCTGTGTCTATTATTTGAAACAAGTTGAAAGTTTAATATTCTTTCTGTGAAATAGGCATGGGTCGTATAAGATTCTGACGGTACAATAACCTTGGATAAAATCTAAAATCTGTTCTTTTTAAATGTCTGGGTAAAAACGAAAACCTTTTCCCTTTTGAACACACTATATTTTATTTTAAGAAACATTTAAAATATTTTGTAGCAGTAACAGGGTATCTACAGGTTTCATCAAGTCAAATCTAAGACTTTTTAGACCATAATGAATGTAATTTCAGACTTACACAAGGCTAAACCCTAAGGATTAGGGCCAAGTTAAAACCTTAAAAAACATTAAAAACAAATGTTATTGTAAGGAAGGTAGTTAAACCATATTAATAAGTAAACAGTTCATAAATAAACGTTTCTTAACTTGAAATATATTGTTGATTGGATGGGTGTGGGCCCAATTGGGTATAGCTTTATATGGAAAATGAAGACCCGTTTAAAATGATATAAGACCTACAACAAAATATTTTTTTTGAAGGCCTGAAATTATTATTATTTTTTTTTATTTAAGATGTTTTAAGACTGCAGATTTGTAAAGATGTCAGGCTAAATAATGTTTAAAAAACATACATTTCTTTACAATTTAAAATGGCATCTTTGGATATCTTTTTTGCTGGAGATACTGTTGTCCTAAAAAAAAAATATATATATATATATACATACATACACACACACACACACACACACACACACACACACACACACACACACACGCGCGCGCGCACACACTCCTTAGGAACGGTATAGCAGAAAATTTGACCAACTTTTCCAAACCACGCTATACCTTGAAAACGGTTATCGTCCTATGCCTAATGTGAAATCAGTTTTGTAAATGTGAAAAAAGGTATAACTCCAAAAAAAGGTATAACTCATTTACCTCACCTTTTTGGCTGCTTTTGATTCGGCAGCATTAGATATACAGTATAAGATCTGTACCATATAAAGGTAATACATTATTTAACTGATTAATTATCTTATTATGTGAAGCTATGTGACCATGCACTGTAAAAATGTATGCAGGGTTGTAACTGATTTCATGTAATTTAGATTACGTAACTAGATTAAAAGTACTTGCAATTCAATAATGTTTTAAAACCCTCATAGTCTTATTATAGTTGATTTTTATGAATTAGATGGTTACATATTATTAAAAAAGCAAGTAAATAAATTAACTACTGTTTTAGTTTGAATATATTTTTTCCACCTTTTATATTTTCTATTCTAAAACACTTACTGTGTTAGTGCCATACAAACGTGACGATTCTTCACTCAGTAACAAAGGGTGGAAAATGTCTCAAATGTCCTTGGTCTCCTTTAAGCAGCATACTACACAGTGTCCTCCAGCTTATTAGAATTACATCAAGCATGCAGCTAATAACATCCAGGGATCTCAACCTCGCCAACAAATTAAAACTATAATAACAGCATGACTTCACAGATGCCGAGACACAGGAGCCCAGGGGAGAAAAGCAGACGGCTCACCTGGTGATGACATAAGGGCTGAAACAGACCACGAAGGTGCCGATGAAGGTGCTAATTTTGCGGGTGGCTCTCTGTCGTCTTCTTTTCTGTTCCTCCAGACAGCGCTGACGAACACTAGACAAACATTTTAAGCTCAAATTAAACGATTTCTTAGTGCATTGTTTTTTTATATACAGTCAGAAACTAAACACTGCAGGATGCTACAGTTCATTTATGTAAATGTGGATATCAACATGTAAAATGTGATGAAATACCCCACAAGTCTTTATAAAGTGACTTATAAGTAGGCCCACACGGAATCTGCGGGCGCAAAATTCTGCAGATTTTCGCAGATTTTTAGCCCATCATTGATTCTGTTTATTTACTTGTGTAAATGTGTGTAAATTTACGTTTATTCGTTTTTTTTTAAAATTAATTTCACTATTATTACTGACTAATATGAAAATATGGATATGATTTATTTACAAACAGTTTGTAAAGTACTATTTTCTGTCTTTTAGTAAATATTTTATATGAGAGACTTGCTTTGTTTACCAAATAAAGTGGATCTAATTATTATTATCTACTTATCTACTATTTGCATTGTAAACATAAACAAAAGTTAACAAGGTATTACTTTTTATTTCATATATTACATTTTTAGTTATGATACTCCTTCCGTCTGGCCCTACTTAAATGCAACGAAGCTGCAGCAAATCTGGAAAATTATTAAATTACATTAAGCAGAGACTTAACCAACATAGTATTGATAGTTATGCAAATATTGTAATTTAAGTTGTGTGAATTATGGTAGATTGTGATTTAATACATACTGTACCTTTCTATCACAGTTATCTGAAATTATCAGGATGAATTTGTTTTGATGCATTCACAGTTTAAAGATGCCATAGAATGAAAATCTAGATAAATCATAGCTGATTAATAAGAGTTCAATACATGGAAATGACATATTGTGAGCCTCAAACATCGTTGTTTCCCCTCTTTAATTTAAATCCTGTGAGGTGTATAATCTTGGTGGAAAAACAGTCCAATTTCAACAAAACGTATAGACTCTCACGATCCACATGGCATCATTTAATATGCACACCCCCGGCTGCTTTTGATCGGCCACAATATTTCCTATTGAGATTACAACAATTGTATTTCCCCTTTTATTTTTAAGTTTATCGCTAAGCTTGTATTTAACATGCTATTTATGTGGGACTTTGCGTAAATGGGAAAAGCAGGGAGACTAAAAAGGATATACAGATTATGAATTGATTTTTAATAGCACCACACTAAAGACACAAGGTTTAGATGTATTTTTTTTTTTTGCCTTAGTTTAACATGTATATTGTGGAATTTGCAGCGTACGTTTGTAATGAGGTAACAAGCATGTAAACTGCTGAATGTAATTTAAGATGTTGAAGGTGTCTAAATAATTTTTGAATATCTAAAACCATATATGTGCACCAGATGAACCATATGTCATCACTGGCATCATTAGAAACATTCTGACAAAACATTCAGGAGATATAACAGATGTTTCCCCTAGAGTCAGGATATTTGCCAAAGCTGTTTCCATGATTCATTGAAATGCCACAGTGGTTGGCACACCTGCAGTGGATTATTTAATGCTTGCTTACGTCGTCACTTGTGTCAAACAGAAGTATGGCGTTTTTGAATATTTGCTATATCAGTCTTTAGTTTGTATTGCATAAAAACAGACAGCTGGCAGTGATTTTTTCCCCTTTTCTCTACATGCGTAGTGCTCTTATACGCTCCCCGCCCGAACACCAGATGTGCTCATTACATGTGCTGTGAAGGACCATTGCAATTTGTCATTGTTGGTGTATTAATTATTGTGGTTAACGCTTTGCCATTGAAAGTCATCTACAGCTTTGGGCAAAGAGTTGATCTTCAGTTTTTGACAAGCACAAATGTCTCTTCATATCTGTTGGCATTTGAGAGAGGTGTGTTTACATCTGCTGACTCTTGTGCCTTGCTATTTGGTTGAAGTATACAAACATCTTTGTATTTAGACTGAGCACTGGTTGATTTTAAAGCAAAAATTGTTGACCATGGTTTTACTTATGGCTTGTGTCACTGCAGCAGTTATATTTGTAAAAGACAGGTTTAGTTTGGGGCTCTAGAAAAGAGCTGTTGATGTGTTTTTCTAAGTGTGGTTTGATTTCATGCACACTTTAGATGGAGACTGTGAATAGAAACATGACTTGTGCTGTTTAAATCCAGTTTGAACCACAGAAATGTGTTGCCTTCACTATTAAAAATAGAGGTTGCAAAAAGATTTTATCACAGTGATGTCATAGAGGAGCCGTTCAAAGATTCATAAAGAACATTTCAGTGAGAAGTCTTTAAAAGAAGACGTTTTTTTTGTAGGGTGAAGAACAGTTTAATAATTCAATGAACCTTTCTCCACTGTAGTGAACCTTCGTGGATTTAAGTTTCCATGAATGTTAAAGGTTATTCATGGAATCATCAATGCCATTAAAGAACCTTTCATTCTTTTTAATGATTTTCAATCCAAAGTTATTGTAAGTCATGAATACTGTACATGTCTTTACATTTGTGGCATTTGTTTTTAACTGTGAATACTTTTTTTTTTTTTTTTTAATGCAGCTGGTTTCAGTGGGTTGTGTGTGTTGAGTTATTCAGGATTCAGTAGGTTGATCTCTCTTTCAGATCAAGAGGGCTGTGGACCAAATCTGTGGTGCTGAAATCAAGCAGCTCAGTAAATTTTATTTGGGCTGTGTTTAAACTTGAATGCTGAATATGTGATTCAATGTCTATGTGCTAACAATACTTAAATTAAATTATCAGCTTATAACCATATAGCGTAAGGATATATAAGGAACTGTTTAGATTGTACAGTATAATGAATCTAGATTATTTAATCAGATTACAAAAATACTTAACATACTTTTACTTGGCATAAAACACTCAAAATCAAATGGATTATGTAATTACATATTATTAACATAAAATCAGTAAATTCATTAATTGATTTTATCCTATTTTTTTTCCCCAGTAAATTTTCTGTTCTGAAAGTCCTGTATTTAAAGTATTTCATTATTCTGTTTTACGTTGATTGTTCCCCTTACAGAATGGCCCAGAGACTCTTAATCATCGTGTTTTATTTGTCCATTTTAACCTTAAAAACAGTAGGATATGGGGACATTCTGGTCCTTAGATGTACCCAAAATGGCTCTTCTATTACATCGCTGCAAAAAGAAAAAAGAAAGAACAAACTTTTTTAAGATGGCAGTGTAGAGAAAATGGTATTCTCAGAATTCCCCTTTCGACCCACATTATCATCTAAGCTTATTTTAAGCTTATTTACCGTGCCCGTGTCTTATTACAAAGCTGTTGCATGTCTTTGATGGAGTGTGGTCTTCCTCTCGCTGCCTTTGTATTGTTTTGTTGTGGATTTATAACTACAATGGGTTGTCAAATTCTTGCATCATGGTCACCGTATTAGGTTTCAAAAATGGGGTTTGCAACGATGCATACAAGAAATTGTTGAGGTTTACCTTTCCGTGAAAAAAAAAGAAAAATAGTATTTTATGTAGTGCAAAAACTGTAAAGCATCTGGACTAAAAAAATAGCATAAAAACAGCTAAATAAGGTTAAAAACGGCATATGCGCACTCGTTCTTACCTCGGGTGAATGTCCACCAACAGTACGAGGGTTTGCATGGTGATCACGTCTATGCGCTTGCAGTGAAAGCGCGCGACTTTGAGCACTTTCAGATAAGTGACGCAAAGCACCACCGATACCAGCAGGAACGTGAGCGAGTGCAGCACCAGCGTGTAAATCGCGAACTGCGTCTTGGCATGAACAGCCCTGCCGTTACAGAGCGTGCACGAAGCGTACTGCTGATGGTAGCCCACCCAGGAGAGACACGCGGCGACCACCGAGAAAGACAGCGAGTGCACCCACGTGTAAGCCAGGGCCATCACAGCGTCCCGGTGACGGATCCTGGAATGATAACTCAGAGGGAACACCACTGCAACCCACCGGTCGATGCTGAGCGCAGCCATACTCAGCATAGAGTTGGTGGTCAGGAAAGTGTCCAGAAAGCCGACCACCTGGCAGAAAACGTGTCCTCCGGGGTGCGCATTACTCAGCACCCCAAAAAGAGTCAGCGGCATGCTGGAGGCGGACAGAAGCAGGTTGCAGAACGTCAGGTTGAGTATAAACAAGCCAGGAACCTGCTTGCGTATTTCTGCATTGTACAGAAAGCAGATCAGCACCAGCACGTTGGACAGCACCGACACTACGATGATCAAGACGAGGAGAAAGGAAAGCGCGAGCTCTGCTGTGTGCATGATGTTCCCCGATCTTTTAAAGCCCCCAACTTTGTAGTGCAACTCCAGGACAGTTCATGACGGGGAACTAAACTGTATCAATACAACTTGTAGATCCCCGGGCGAGATATCCAGCGGCGAGCGGCTGTTCGATGGACGGCTCTCCATAGCTCTAACCACCGTTTAGTCCCCGAAGTGTTGGCGAAATCCATCCAAACTGCTGGAACGCGAGATCTCAGGAGTGGACGATTAATCCGCTCTCCCTCGCAGCCCTAAAGGAATGCAGCGCGCAAGTGCGCAGTTATGGTTTGTGCGCTCTTCTAATGCAGAATTCGCCCTTGAAGCAGCTTTATATGTCAAAATGTCACCCCCACCCCCCCACACGCTCTCACGAAATACCCACACGTGACTAGCGTCAAAGGAATCGTCAGGGAATTAAAATAGTGAGGGGACTAAATTTAGAAACTGTTTATATTTGTCGAAGGGAACTCTTCCACGTCACGATGAGGCAAAAGCCCGGGGTCTCGTGGTATGATTTTATCAGTCGTTCGCCTTGCGCACTCAGCTTCAGTCTGAAAGATGCCGAAGAGCTGAATGCATTTAGAAACACGATGTGTCTTTTTGGGGTATTTTGTTTTAACGTTTGTTGTTGATTAATAGAACGGTGTGTCTGAAACTTTTCATATATAGTACAAATGAAAGGAGGTTAAAATTAGTTTCTTATTCCTAAATCGAAGGGAAAAAAACACAAAGACTAATACAAAAACTTTTATCCAAAATGTATTAATACCGCATCAGAGCACCCCAGCACATGCTTATAAGATACAAATATCACAAGTTAAATGGATAATTCGGTTGGATAATTTGGTCACACTTTATTTTGATGGTCCGTTTGTTGAATTTAAGTAACATTTGCAACTGATTCTCATTAGATTATAAGTGGACTGTTAGGTTGGGGTTAGGGGTGGGGTTAGTGTTAGTTGACTTGCAAAGTTTCATATAGTCAGTTTAATGTCTGTTGAATGTCAGTATCAACAGATATTAAGTTGACAGTCTACTAATACTCAAATGGACCATCAAAATAAAGTGTTACCAATAATTCATCCCAAAATGAAAATCCAAGATGTAAGTAACTACTACTACTTTTTTAATTCAGCAGAAAATTTGATTGATTGATTGATTTTTATTTTTCATATTTTTGTTTTATTTAATTTTTTAATTCTGTATGTTGGTAATTTTGTGAAATTCAAGTAGCTTCCAGGATTAAGAGTCAAAAAAAGGAAAAGTTAAAAGAATTCTAATGGCTTTTGATGATGCATTGCCATTCTGGGAAGCAAATGATGTGACTGTGCAAGAAACAAAACGTTATTTACAGCATTGGTATCTTCAATCTAGAGCCTCTGAGAGTCACATAATGACAACTGCATAGAAGAACTGTTTACAATTTATCACCACAAATGACTGCCATTATTTTTTTGTGTTTCCTCAACTTTTGTTGTCTCTTAAAGTCCTGGAGCTGATTTTAAGTCACCAAGGACTACAGTTTGAACAAAATCTTTGGCTTAAGAAAAAGGCATTTATAGTACATGTTGGATGGCCTGAGGGTAAAATTTTAATTTTGGGGTGAACTATCCCTTTAATTTTCTGCCTTAGACCTTATGTTCTCACCAAGCATAGAGGAACATTGTCAATTTAAATCATCATCTCTAATCACATGTATGATTCATATCAAAGAATTTCCAGACAAAGTGAAAAATAATCAGATTAACTGAGAGCTGCTCTTTTTGAACAGCAAATGAAATAGCTAGAGGCAGAGACAAAGAAATGGAGAGCGAAGGAGGGATTTGAGGTCTAGCACCTTGTGACTTTTAATCAAAGCTTTGTTAAAGTATCGATTATCAATAAGTTACCTTGGGGAGACATATGCTGTATTTGTTGTTAAAGCCAGATCTTTTCTTGTGTACTTCTGTACATATTTTGTGTGTTTTTTTTTTTTTTGTGTGTGTGAATAGTATTGATTTCTTCTTCAACAGTTTATATAATATTTTCACGATCACACATTTGGTAGTATTTCAAAGGTATAATTAGTTCAAAATGCTGGACTTTTCAACATTTTGAAATATGCAATCTCACAGTTATAATGAAGTATTACTAATAATAAGGCAGTCTATGCCGTGACTTGGCACTGAATTGGAATACAGAAATAGAGAGCGTGTTTGAGGAGAGAGCTGGGCTTGATGCATTTGGCTCTTGTTGGCTTGGCTGCGGGATATGTCAGCTGAATTTCCTGTCACTTTGTGTACATGAATTTGTATGTGAATTTGTGCATGTGCACGTGTCAGTTTGAGTGCACGTGTGTACAGTATTTTACAGTATGTAGGGCACCACTTCATTTAAAGAGACAGTTCACACAAAAATGACAATTCTGCCATTTATCGTTCCTTCAAGTATTCCAAACCTGTTTCAGTTGAAGAATGTTGAAAAACTGTAGCCATATATTTTTTTAGCCCTACAATAGATATTAATATATTGTAGATTAACTGTTTCTTTTTGCTAATGGGCTCATTTTACAAGTGAGTCCTACCATTTTTAAATCCATTCAGCCAATTTCCGGGTCTGGCGTGAACAATTTAGCTTAGTTTAGCTTAAATCGTTGAATTAAATTAGACCATTAGCATCTCACTCAAATAATTAACTAAAGAGTTTTGATCTTTTTCTTATTTAAAGCTAGACACTTCTGTTGTTACATCATGTACTAAAAGAGACTGAAAAGGAAACGTTGCTATTTTCTAGGCCAACTTGGCTCATAGTGGCTGCAGCCCAGGGACCCATCCGGGGGAGGGGCCTACTAATAACACAAAATAATAATAATAATAATAATAATAATAATAAATGAATACAAAGAAGTATTTATATTTTAAAAAATGATTTTAAGGTTTGCTGATTGCTGGCACAAAATCAGTTAAACACTTTTGATGCATTGGCAAAACAAGTAGATGTGTAGGCTATAGCCTTCTGGCGACTGGCAGATGTGTGGCTGATATTACACAGTGCTGTTACCTAGTTACCTAGCTGGGGACTATTTTTAGGTGCTGCATAATATCATTGCGCCTGCTGCAGCCATGGTACAGAAGCAAAGTTCCTTGATTATTATGCCAGAATGAGAGTATGGTTTCCAGCCATAACAATCTACAATATTGCAACTTTTCATTTTCTGTCAGTTTTAGCACACAATGTAGCTACTGAAGTCAAGCTTTAAATAGGAACATTATCAAGACTCATTATTTGAGCAAGATGCTAATGGTCTAATCTGATTCAGCAATTTATGCTAAGCTAAGCTAAAAGAGTTTCCATCTGACTCAGAGCTCGACTGAATAGGTTAAAAAATGGTAACTGTTTGATTCTAGGTAACTAGTAAATTGAGCCTATTTCCAAAATAAGAGGAGTGTTTCCTTTAATGCTTTGTGTGAATTTTTATTTGAGTGAATTGTCCCTTTAACTACTATTTATTTCAATCACAGCTTCTAACTACGTGGCATGAGAATGACATTTAAAGTTTTTCCCCCTCACCAGATATTTTGCTGGGGAATTAATTTTGGGTTCTCCTAATTTGAAAGCAGCCTTGACATTTACTTTAACCAGAAGATCAGTTTACATGCATAACACACAGGCAAAACACACACCAACTCACACATCAACTCTAGTGCATTTCCATCTCACCGCATTGTCTTTCTTACACCAGAAACCACTGTTTGCACTGCAGCATGAAGAGATGACACACCGACACACGCACACGCACACACACACTCATTAGTGGCCGCAAAAGTTCGCCGCTGTCCTCTGTTACCACGGAAACTCCCACGCTGTCTGGGCAGTGGGTGTGTGGTGGTCCATCCCATGATCCTTTGTGACAGCATGAACGATTTGGACCAATCAGTGGAAGCAGTGCACAGATCTCATTATTCTTCTTGAGGGGGCGACACGGACAGCCTGTCTTGATGCCAAACATAGGCTTTTATCTCTATCTCTTTACTCCATAATTTAATACATTAAAAATAAAATCTAATTTGTTGCTTAAAATATTGGTCAAGATCACTTAGCTAAGAAAAACGAGACTTTACGTGGGGTCCTAATCATTTTGTACCTCTTGCTTTGAAATTCATTTTTTAAGTTTTAATTTTGTTACATTATATTGGATTATAGTTATACAAATACCTGAATGAAATGTTATTTCAGAAATTTGTTTTTATTAGTGCTGTCAAATAATGAATCACATCTAAAATAAAAGGTTTTATATGTGTGTGTACTGTGCGTATTTGTTATGTGTATATGCTGTATACATATAAACCTGCATAAAATGCAACAGTTTTATATTTTATGTGAAAATATATATAATATAAACATCAAACATGTTATGCGTTATGTAAATGCACACTTTTGTTTTTTGGATGCAATTTAATTGTGATTAATTGTTTGACAGCACTAATTGTCTCATTATGTCATATTACAGTATATTTATATATTATATTATATTTTATTACATATTAGTCCAAGGCGACACAGTGGCGCAGTAGGTAGTGCTGTCGCCTCACAGCAAGAAGGTTGCTGGTTCGAGCCTCGGCTGGGTCAGTTGGCATTTCTGTGTGGAGTTTGCATGTTCTCCCCGTGTTTGCGTGGGTTTCCTCCGGGTGCTCCGGTTTTCCCCACAGTTCAAAGACATGTGGTATAGGTGAATTGGCTAAGCTAAATTTTCCGTAGTGTGAGTGTGAATGAGTGTGTATGGATGTTTCCTAGAGATGGGTTGCGGCTGGAAGGGCATCCGCTGCGTAAAACGAATGCTGGATAAGTTGGCGGTTCATTCCACTGTGGTGTCCCCGGATTAATAAAGGGACTAAGCCGAAAAGAAAATGAATGAATTAATATATTAGTCCACAGTTCTCAAATATCAACAGGTTTGACAGCACTAGTTGTCTCATTGTTATATTATATTTGTCCACAATTAATAGCTTATAAAATCAACAGAATTATTGAAATATAGATTTAACATTATATTATTCATTTATTCATTCATTCATTCATTCATTCATTCAATTTCTTTTCAGCTTGGTTCCTTTATTAATCAGGGATCCCCACAGTGGAGTGAACCGCCAATTATCCAGTAAATGTTTTTACGTAGCGGATGCCCTCCAGCCACAACCCAACACTGGCAAAAACCCATACTGTGTGAACAGATAGACTACGGCCAATTTAGCTTATCCAATTCACCAATAGCGCATGTCTTTGGACTTGTGGGGGAAACCGGAGCACCCGGAGGAAACCCACGTAAACATGGGGAGAACATTCAAACTCCACACAGAAATACCAACTGACCCAATCGGGGCTCGAACCAGCGACCTAATTGCTGTGAGGTGATCATGTTACCCACTGTGCCACCTGTATTATATTATATTATATTATATTATATTATATTATATTATATTATATTATATTATATTATGTATTAGTCCACAGTTTTCAAATATCAACAGACTGACTAAAAATATTATTTATTACACAGATATAGCCTTACAATATTAGTGGAATGTCTGAAATCTGATTTAAAATGTCATGTTATGCTAGTTCACAGTTGAAGACATTTAATATAAATTGACCAGTGAAGCTTGCCAAGATATGCTTCTACTTGTTTTTCCTGTATATGTTGATGTTGGGCTGCTGGTATCTTCTTGCCACAGGACATCATCTACCTTTAGTCCACTGGATTCATGTTTCTAAATGGCACAGCTATAGCTCTGCAAAGAAACCTTCATCGTTTCCATCTCGCTGGGTTTCTAATGTCAAACACAGGGAAGTGTTGAGCTTTAATGTTAATTTGTTTCTATATTTCTTTCTCCAACATGACACCATATCAATCTACGACCATTAAAAAGGCTGGGAATTGCAGGTTGACCGAGCCCAGGGCAAGGACAATGTCCAAATTATCCATTTAGATGTGCATATTTTGTGCTCCAGCGGATTGTACGGACGTTAATCAGGTCGAATTGGATGATGCCATTGTATCTATATCCACGAATATGAGAATGAGGTTTGGGTGTGCTGTAATTTCCCCAAACCCTGGAAACGTGAGCAATGTGCGCATGATCTGCACAGTAAACACTGTAAAATGTTATACCCTGAGGATTTAGATGCATTGCATGTGTTTCCATTGCTGGCTGATTCTGCCAGATTCAATATGGTTGTGCATGTTGCAAATGATGTAAGGCTTGCACTTAAAATTCAGGTTATGTCAGGTTATATCACTCTGTATCACAATGTATTTTGTGCTGCTTTAAAGAAATAGTCCAGCAATAAACGAACATTCTGTCATCATTCACTACCTTAGTTCAGAATTAGTTTAGCCAAAATTTTTTTTTTACTAATTGCTCACCCTCATGCAACACCCCTGAGATTCATCTTCAGAACACAAATTTTTATATTTTAGATGAAATTCAATTGCCATAGTGCCATAGAATTCATTCTCCATAGTCAATAACAGTCCAGAGATATTCATAGTCCAGAAAAGGAACCCAAAACCTTGCCAGAACATTCCATGTGACTTCAGTGGTTCAATGAATGTAAGTACGTCTTTTTGTCTACTGTATTTTTATCTCCCACTACAGCTCATGTAGTACAATGTATTAGAGTAAGTAGAAAAACATGCACCCTAATATGATACAATAGACAGGATGTATTTATTAATTTTGTAAACAATGTATTACATTTGTGAACAAAAGTGTTCATGGAATGTATTATTTGGTATGAAGATGGAATGTTTTGAAATGACTTTGAAATGTTTCTGGACCATTGCTGTCTATGAACAGTCAGAGAGCTCTTGGGTTTAATCAAAAGTATCTTAAACTGTGTTCTGAAGGTGAACAAAGGTCTTAGGATTGGAATGAGGGTGAGTAATTAATAACAGAATTTTGAGCTTTCTGGAACCTTTAAGTTGTTCTAAATATTTGAGATTTTCTGTTTAATCAGACTGATCTGATGAGGAAATGTAAATATTTATGTACTGTCAGAAAAGTAACTAAATTCCTATGATTTAATTTGTAACATACCCAAACACCATTCCTTACCAGGGGATGAGCAAATTGTACTAAAAGGTATGAATGAGATTGTACAATTAAAACAAATTAGCCTCTAAATCAAAAAGTTCTGAATTATCGTGAGATTGTGTGGGTTTAACTCAAAAGATGATCCTTTTGAAGAATGTAATTGGAATGACAAATACTATGAAAGTCAGTGGCTACCGTTTCCAGTATTCTTCAAATTATTTCTTTTGTGTTTAACAGAAGAAATAAACTCAAACAGACTTTTAACAAGTGGAGAGTGAGTAAATGATGACCGAACTTTCATTTTTAGGTGAAACTTCCAGGTTTTTGGTGAAAGAAAAAGGAGAAAAATGCATTGTAATACATTGAAATATCCAACGAATCTATATGTAAAGTCTACATTAATACTATATTAGACTTTTCAACTTTCATTTGTATGCTTTTTGGTAGATTTTCCATAGATATCAAAGTTGTTTGTGTATTTATGGCTCCATCTAGTGGTTGAGCAGTTATTTTCCAGTCCAGTCAATTGCTCTGATGTAAAGATTGAAATGCGACGTTTATATATGGCCTGAGCTGTTGTTAATTATGTACACACTGCATTTTCTGACATTTTATTAATTTTAATTTTTACCCAATTTGGTGTTCTGTTTTAACACTTTCAAAACGGGAGCTCTGACCAATCAAATATTAGTACTTATTTCATAAGGATAAAATAAAATGTTTTCAGCTGCACACACAGGCACCTAAAGGGCACTAGACTAACAGGGAAAACAGAGAAATTGTGCATGGAATATTCCTCTCTGATGTTATTTAGGAAGGTCAGAAGCTTTTTTTATTTTTTTATAGATGTTGACAAATACTGGTAAGATGGAAATAAACCAATTTGTGGTGTGGTAGAGAGTACAACATTCATTCCCGTCTGCTTATCAGTGTCACTGTAAATCCTGCATGACACAGCAAATGTTCTTTTTGAAAAAATAGCAACAAGATAGCTCATTTCAAACATTTCATTTCACAACGGCCCTCATCGGGATGTGGAAATGACTGAGGCTTGTTTTAATCTTAAGCCCCTACAAACTGATCAGATTTGGTTTGACCATCAGTTTTGTAACAAACAACAAAAACTGTGTGGATACATGAATATTTTGTTGAAATGATAAAAACATTCATGCCTGATATGATTAGGCATGAGGCCTGTAATAAACCACAATTTATAAATGTATAATTTAATTGAAATTATGCATATATATTAAAGGGCACATAGTTTACCCCTTTTCCCAGATTTAAGTTAAGTCTTTTGTGTCTCCAGAATGTGTCTGTAAAGTTTCAGCTCAAAACACCCATCAGATTATTTATCCTCCCCACCCAGCGTTCCCACGTGCCTGTCAGCGTGCCTCAATCTCAGACAGACAGGCAGACGTAAAGGAAGCAGATCTCACAGAACGTTTGTGAGAAATAGTACAGTAAGAACTTTACCAATGAGTATTTGATGCATTTGTTGTGGAGTTGCAATGATGAGTCACACACAATGTCTTTACAACGTTCACACACACACACACACACACACACACACACTCTCACACACACACACACACACAGAGACAGTGCGCGTTTAGCTTTGCACAGTTTTTGTACGCAAATGTGACAGGATACAGGTTAATATCCACTGCTGTATAGGTATCCGTTATGGTAATGTACAAAACAAATCTAATTTAACGTCAACAAACCGGGAAAGGTCTTCTTTCATAATTGTACTGACACGTGGCTGTGGTGATAAAGTAAATCGGAAGTCAATCGCTGTAATTCATTACAAACACGCACTGTTTTAAAACATGTTAAACTTGTAAAACCCACTCTTGATCACATTTGATGATGATTGATGATCCTAGCAAACTGAACAGATCTTTTATTCCCGGTCGCTTTGCGTACCTCATGTCTTTTTGATATGATTATATGCGTTACTAAAGAGACATGTTAATACGCAGCTGTCAATCAATTCGGTGGGCGCGGAAACCGCACTTCTACGTCAAGTTGTGGTCGGTCTCAAAACCGTTCTAATTGGTCCACCGTTTTTATGTTGTTAAATTGAAAAAAAAAAAAAAAAAAAGGACTGGGTGTGTTTATATCACCCCAATATGACGGTATATTAACTACACCTACACATACTGTATGTCTGTCCAAACAGCTTGAAAAGTTATTATTTTACTATAGGTGCCCTTTAAAGAAAAATACACATACTGTATAATGCAAACACACATAAGAAAAATTTATGTAAATATGTTTTATTATTATTATTATTATTATTATTATTATTATTATTATTATTATT
>CAIGQQ010024821.1:91631-146875 GCA_903798035.1 Danio albolineatus
TTATTATTATTATTATTATTATTATTATTATTATTATTATTATTATTATTATGAAAATACATACCTGGTATGAATAACCATCAGTCTTATAAAAAAGCTGACACCACAATTAATGATATATATTTCCCAATTGAAATTATACTGAAATATACATGCCTCGTGGCCAAAAGTTTTGAGAATCACATAAATATTAGAAATTGGAAAAGTTGCTACTTAAGTTTTTATAATAGCAATTTGCATATACTCCAGAAGGTTATGAAGAGTGATCAGATGAATTGCATAGTCCTTCTTTGCCATGAAAATTTACTTAATCCTGAAAAAAACTATTATTTTGTCATTTCATTGCTGTCATTACCTACCAGGACCTGCTGAGAACATTTCAGTAATCGTCTTGTTGACTCAGGTGAGGATGTTGACGAGCACAAGGCTGGAGATCATTGTGTCAGGCTGTTTGGGTTAGAATGGCAGCATTGACATGTTAAAAGGAGGGTGATGCTTAAAATCATCGTTCTTTCATTGGTAACCATGGTGACCTGCAAAGAAACGTGTGCAGCCATCATAGTGTTGCATAAAAATGGCTTCATGGGCAAGGATATTGCAGCTACTAAGATTGCACCTAAATCAACAATTTATAGGATCATCAAGAACTTCAATGAAAGTATGTTCAATTCTTGTTAAGAAGGCTTCAGGGCACCCAAGAAAGTCCAGCAAGAGTCAGGATCATCTCCAAAAGAGGATTCAGCTGCAGGTTTGGAGTGCCACCAGTGCAGAGGAATGGCAGCTGGCAGGTGTGAGCACATCTGCACGCACAGTGAGGCAAAGACTTTTAGAAGATGGTTTGGTGTCAAGAAGGGCAGCAAAGAAGCCACTTCTCTCCCAAAAAAACATCTGGGACAGATTTATCTTCTGCAAAAAGTATGGCGACTGGACTGCTGAGAACTGGGGCAAAGTCATACTCTCCGATGAAGCCCCTTTCCGATTGGTTGGGGCATCTGGAAAAAGGCTTGTCTAGAGAAGAAAAGGTGAGCGCTACCATCAGTCCTGTGTTATGCCAACAGTAAAGCATCCTGAGACCATTCGTGTGTGGGGTTGCTTCTCGGCTCAGGGACCAAAACGTTGAAATTTTGGGTCCATGGCCTGGAAACTCACCAGATCCTAATCCCTTTGAGAACTTGTGGTCAATCCTCAACCAGGGGATTGTTTAACCACCGAGGCGGGTGGATAAACAAAAACCCACTAATTCTGACAAACTACTAGAAGCTATTATAAAAGAATGGGTTGCTATCAGTCAGGATTTGGCCCAGAAGTTGATTGAATTGCAGAGGTCCTAAAAAAGGGCCAACACTGTAACAAACCAGAGTGACTCTTTGCATAAATGTCATGTAATTGTCGATAAATGCCTTTGAAATGTATGAAGTGCTTGTAATTATATTTCAGTACATCACAGAAACAACTGAAACAAAGATTTAAAAGCAGTATAGCAGCAAACTTTGTGAAAACTAATACTTGTGTTATTCTCAAAATTTTTGGCCACAACTGTAAGATTCATTCATTCATTCATTCATTCATTTTCTTTTCAGCATAGGTTCTACGCAGTGGATGCCCTTCCAGCTACAACCCATCACTGGGAAAATATGTATGATTTAAAATTAATAAATATATATGTATGCTATAATAAAAATAAAATAAAAATATATATTATATAATAAAAAAGAAAGCATAATGAATTAATTGAATGAATGAAATTAGTGAATGTATATTTTAAAACAGAAATATACATACCTGATATAGTTAGGCCAATAGATCTGAATTAAAAACAGACAATTAATACAAGTACAGTATATTTTAAATTGTGCCGATATTTAAGAAATATACATGCATGTTTAAAATATATACATACCTATATTAGGCAACAGTCCTAAAATGAAAGCACAAAACACAATGAATTAATACAATAATTAATTTATATCTTATTCCGTGTTATACAGAAGTAAACATACTTGATGATTAGGCCAACACAATTAAAAACATTCTAAACTGAAACATACACCACAATTAAAAAAGGTATATTTTAATTTAAATTGTACTGCAAATTCTACATATGAAAGGTATTATAAAATGTATACCTCATATGATTAGACCATCAGTTCTTTATTATAAACAGCAAGCACGATATTTAAATGTATATTTTAGCTGAATGCAGAAATATGAATAACTGATATTTCAATATTTTTTTATAATTAAGTCCTGTAATAAAAAACAATCACTAATTAACATAATTATACAATTAATATAACAGAAAGCACAATTATATATTAATTGATATAATACAGATCTATCTGAACTTGCATGTATTAAGAAATATACATACCTGATTTGATTAGGCCATCGGTCTGCTAATAAAAACAAAAAGCACACTTAATAGATTTACAATTGTACACAATCGTAATCATCATTTTGAAAAATGGTCTAGAAATAATTAACAAACATATCGCAGAATTAATAAACGTAGGCCTAGCCTACTTGTCATCCTCTGTCAGTAGAGATATTGCGTCTGTTCATATTAAATGTTCTAAATGAATTAAATAAGATGTCATATTTTTACTGTAGCTGCTCCAGGATTGTCAGCTTTGATTACAGTTATTATTAATTGTTTGAGAGAAACCATGCATGCACTATATTCAGATACATTCAAGCTCAGTTACTTGGATTTACCAGCAGAGGCCATCATCCGTTCAACAGTGGCCTGAGAAATATGATCCACAGGTTTCAAAGTCCAGATTTTTTTCATTCATTTAGGTAATTTATTACTTTGCTTGATGATAAACAAATTTGTTTTGAATGTGTTTTTTAAAGTGGATGTGGGATTGCATACCAGCAGAACTTCCTTTGAGGTCAGTCTTCTCCACACCTGGTTCTAACTGGACCTGCAAAACGAAATGTACAGAATATAATTACCAATACAGTAAGTATGAAATAAAAAAAACAAAAGCAACATAATAAATGTGTTTGAGTGGTAGATGTTGTCTAAAAAGCTTCAAGAGATAGGGGAGCACGGGGCACACCGTAACATAGGGTAATATGTACAGTACAGTAACACAGAGTTTTAAGGTATTTACTCAGGGTTAACCATGGCATGCTTCTGAGGTTTTCACCACGGTGTCGGCAGACGTCGCTGTGCCAGTTATTGAAAAAGTTCAGCGAAATTTGGATGAGAAACACAGGAGATCCCATTTTTGCAGCATAAAAGAATTCTTTATTACAGTCTATTTTTTTTTTAGTTTAAAAAAAATGTGTGAAAGTATGCAAGGAAAATCATATATTGTTGTGATTACTGTCTAAAAGATGTAAAAAGCACAGTGACTGATAGCCAGTTTTGAGGAAAAAGGTGTTACAATTAAGCCACACACTGCTGGACACCAATTAAAGCAACAATATCATTTTTTAATTTTGAGTGTAATAGAAAAAAATATATTGTATTGCCAATAATGCAAATGAATGCATTGTATAACAACGTATAATAATGCAAATTAATCCAAATGTGTTTATTCAATTGATAAATAAATAAATTGAGCTAAGTACTGAGGAAATATATAGCTGTTATTTTAAGTTTAAATTAATTGTGTAAAATCTGCCTTTTTAAGCATGTTACAACTAACCCTCTGTCACAACTTGCCCCACAGGTGGGGTAAATAGTAACGTTTTTACTCCTGGCACTTTTGCCAATACTGCACAGAAACCATATGCCCTGCTCTCCCCTAGTTCATCCAAAAATGAAAATGTATTCACTAGACTCATCCTCAAGCGGTTGTAAACCTTTATGAGATTATTTAAACATAAAGAATAAACACAAAGGGAGATTTTAGAAGAAAGTTGAAAATCTGTAAACATTAACATCCATAGTAGGAAAAAATCTCACCTGAACTGCTGATTCTTGTAAACATTCACATGAAGATAAAACCATCATCAAGTAGTTTGATCAAAGTCACAGAGGCCAATTGAATTTTCACATATTGGCATTTATTTTTTGGAGCAGAGTGTCTCTAGTTTTGTGTGAACAGACTTTGGACAGGAATCTGTTAATTTGCAAGTGCATTTAAAACTACAAGGGTGGCTAAAGGAAGAGAGAATTTTCATTTAGGTATGAAATAACATGTTTAATCTCAGTCCTACGAAGTGACAGTTATAAGCCAGGCACTTTATATTGATTGTTAAGTTGAAAAATCATACACTTTAGAAAGAAGTTTAAACTTGAGAATTGGAAATGGTATTTAGCCACTAGAGGGAGTGCTTGAACTTCACTGGAGCCATCGTAAACCCACGAGTCTGTCATCACTTCTCAACAAACCTAATAAACACATCATCAGCATCCCATAATGCCCCATGTGTGTTGTGCGGGCACAGGCCCAGGGGGCAGAGAATAAGTGCTGTTTGGTCTGTCCTCAAAGGTCAGAGTCAGGGTTAATCTGTGGTGTTTAGCCGGACTGTGAGGGCACTATTGTTTGACTGAAGTTTAAAAGACGAAGGCCTGTTCAAAACATGAGCAGAAATTAGAAACATAGCAGTCACAATGTATTTAATAATGTCCACACTAGCAGAACATATCCTTTTGTTTATTACAAGTGCACACTGCTTTCTTCTATTTCTGACAGCTGATTTTAATCCTTTAACATGCCGTCTGCTGATTTAAAACAGAGTTGATTTGGATTTGATGGCAGTTTTTTTTAGTTTTTTTAGTTCATAAGTTAGTACAAAGCATTCTGAAAGTGATTTCAACTGTGTTGTTGTGTTGTGTTGTGTGTCATTGTTAAAGTGGTGGTGTGTACTGCTATTCTTTAGTTCTTTAACATCATATATAACATCGTATTCGGTAGAGGATATTGGGGTTCATCTGGAATATTTCCTTGTTTATTTTGATTAATTGCCTTCCAAATTATATTTTATATAAATATCTAGAATGACATTGTATATTTACATCACTTATTAAATGTACCGATAATTCACCAATCACAAATTTTGTTCTATAGTCTCATGAGACAGTAAGTGTCCGTCAGATGCACACTCAGTATGTTTATTGTCACATATTGTTTTTCACTTACAAACAACTAAGAAAGAATAGACTTTTGGATCCTGCTGAAATTTTATGTTTATTTTCCTTGGGAATCCTCTTCAGCAGCATTACAATTAAGATAAATTCACACACTCTTCGAAAAAAGGTTCAAGGTGTGTAGAAATATTCAAATTGAACCAATAAAACATTGCACTTATGTTACAAAGGCAATGATTGACACATTTGTATTACATTCCAAAGAGTTCCATTACTTGCACCACAGTGGAAAATTAAACTTTTCTGTGCCGACCGGTTCTGTACAGGATGGAATGGTTTAGCAAACAGAAGCATTGGGAGGGAAATCCAATGTGAAAACCATGAAAACGTTCTTTTCTTTGCATGTCTCAGGACTGTTATTGTCTCTGGAGGGTCAAAGAGCTCTGATTTCATCTAAATTATCTTAATGTGTGTTCCGAACGGAGGTCTCGGGATTGGAGCAACATGAAGGTGAGTAATTAACAGCAGAATTGTAATTTTAGTGTGAACTAAACTTTTAATGCGTACAGATAATAATTATACACAAAAATGTAACCTGGACAAAATCAGCTGAAACACTGGTTGATATTTTGTGTTTTGTTACAAGTAAATTTATATCCAAGGCTTTTTTGTCAGTGTATAAAGGTGTTCACTGGGCAGCTACTAATTAGCACTCATTACTAAACTGTCACATACAGTAATTAAGCTCCTATTTAACAGTAATTTGGCTAATTTGCTGAACTTAGTAAAACGAATTAAAGTACATTTATTACAATCCTGGACCAACCAGAGCGTAAATGTCTTGCTCAAGGGCACAATGGAGATACAGTTTCATTTTGTGGGTTTAAAACGTGCAGTCTTTCAGCTTTAAAGTTGTGAAGTCTTTAACCACTCTGAATGAAGTTCATTTTTGTAATGGTTTTAAAAATGACAAACTTCGCATTAATTTTGCCAGCATTTGTTTAATTTTAATCACATCATTATTGTAGTTGTCACACCGTGAGCAGCTTGCGAGGGGAAGTAAGGGCTCTTAGCTAAACACAATGAGATCCTCTGATGACCTTTCAAGTGTTGCGGAGGAATGTAAGCAGATCAGCCAGGTATGTGAAAGAGATCGTCCTTGTGAAAACCGGGCTTGTTGGAACTATGGAGCTTTGAACGGAAATCTGTAATTTAACTATCAAGGAGGAAAAGGTCAACAAGAATCATAACTGTTGTCCAAAACTCTTTTATAACATTGGTAGCTATGACTTGTTGTAGATATTTTGGGCTTTTTCCTTTTACCGAATATGTCTCTTCATCTTAATTTATTTGTTCTACGGTGAAACAGTCTGTTCGGTGAATCTGCCACTGGGTGTAAGATGATATTTTCGTCTCTCTCTCTGCCGTCTTGGTGTCTTTATTAGCAGGTAATGTCCTAAAAGAGGATTAGAGGAGGAAAAGGAGAGACGTGGTCCTGTGGATGGATGAATGGCAGAAGGGACGGTTAAAAGAGGGAAGGGAGGTTAGGTTAAGGAGAAGACGAAAGAAGAGATCTCAGTGCTCGGGGATATTTGGGGGGATTATCTGTTTGTCAGATGGATGTGAGGGAGACAGACATTTAGCCTATTTTAAAGTATTAATTGAGCAAAGTGCGAGTGTGAATTTATATAATTTATTATATAAATTTCTGTTGAAGCAACCCAACAGTTTTTTGACTGTTGATTCAGCTGCAAACAGAATCACAACATTACAAACTTTGAAGCCCAAAATGTTAAAACCAGACTAATAATAATAATAATAATAATAATAATAATAATTTTTATTATTTATTTATTTATTTTAAAATGAGAGATAAATAGAAAACTACAAAATTTATTTAAAGATCTTAATTGTTACAATTTGCTTATTCTCTGATGGTTGGAGAGTTATTTTTTTTTCACCAGAAATTCCACTGTTTAACATTTATTCGTTCATTTATTTATTTATTTTTGGCTTAGTCCCTTAATTTGTGTTTTTGGCAGCGGATGCCCTTCCAGCTGGAACCCAGGACTGAGAAACACTCTCTCATTCCCACTTACACCCTACGACCAATTTAGCTTATTCAGTTCACCTCAACCACATGTCTTTGGACTGTGGGGGAAACCGGAGAACCCGGAAGAAACCCACGCCAGCACGGGAAGAACATGCAAACTCCACACAGAAACACCAACTGGTTCGAACCAGTGACCATCTTGCTGTGAGGTGACAGTGCTAACCACTAAGCCACCATGTCATCCATCTAGTGTTCAACATGTTTTAAAAATAAAGTTTTAATACTGTGATCTGATGGTTTCAACAAAAGCATGCAATAGCTTTGTAGCACAAAGTAAGTCTGTTTTTTAAATTTGTTGTATATAATTATATAAAACGACCAATTCCTTCAATGAAGAAAAGAAATGGAAGTTTTTCTTCCAGGACCTGTTAGAAAACAGCACAGTGGGATTCAAAATGCATACCCTGTGAACAGACGGATGTTAATAAAGGTGTTTATTCCATGGTCTGTTGAAATTCTTGATTCTGATTGGCTGGAGGGTGTGCATTATTTTCGTTGAAACGCACAGGTAGTTCCAGTCAGTTTTGATCACAGTTCGAAATAAATGTGCTTCTCCCAAACGTTTACAGTTACTATAGCAACTGGCATGTGCTACGCATGAAACCGATGAGGGCTATTAATGGCGGATGGGAAATCCGCTAAATTTGTAAAATACTCAAACTATGCCACAAAATCAAGTTTTAAGAGTTTTTCAAGTGAGAATATAGTTATTTTAAAGTCAAATTGGCAGTTTGTGTGTAAGAAAAGCGCATTTTAAAAATGTTGGAAGCTCCAGACGGTCAGCGGCAGCTCCGCGAAAGGCTCCCCCTGAGGGAAGCTTTATGTCAGCCAGAGAATCTCCGGTTCTACGCCTCTGGATTTAATCTCTTGCATCTCTGTTGTTAAAACGGGATATATAAATAATCTTTGGTGTATTTAACGGTCAGTCTGTGGACATGAATGTTCTCCTACCTGTCCTGATGTTTTTTTTTTATTATGCAAAATGTACCTATATTTAACAGCAGAGACTTTTGCTTCAAAGACTCTAGTTTAGAGAACATTTGACTTGAAAATGCGTATTTAATAGATATGGTACCTTTTTTAAGATTTGAATGTTTGTTATGAAATCTAAATCATGGAAATTCTGCTATACTGTACAGTAGGGATGCCAGCTTTCGCAGTATTAAAGGTAATGTTAAGGGAAAAAAGCTATTGTACAGATCCTCCCTCGTCAGAGAAGTGGTAGAAAGACAAAAGAAACGTGTGACTGGGAATGTCTTTTTTGTCCACTTGTGATCGGACTGATGAAATCGCATCTTAATAATATTAGCAGGTATAGACAGCACGCACATGCTCTCTCTGTCTCTGTCTGCCTGCCTGTCAGCCTGTCACAGCTGATTCAGCGGAGGGACTTGAAAATCTAACATGTAAAAAAACTGAAGAAAATAAAAAATAAAAAATCGGACAAATATTGCTCTGCAAACAGCAAAACTATTTTAAACTTAGGCCTAACTTGGCAAATGACCATGGAATAAGCAGGATAATCAATGGCTTAATCAACGGCTTTGCCTCCTCGTTGTGCAATAAAATCCTTTAATGCACGACAAGCCATTGATTATAACCTAGCAGTACGTTCAATCTGAATAATTAAGGATATGAACCGTTTGTGTCAGCCACTCTTGAATTTCAGGGTCATCGCTGGGACGACACTGAGTTTCTGTTTTCTTATAATATCGTGGTCTTATTATAAAGTACATGAACCGCATTTTGAATGTGAGAAGCAGTCCACTTAATTTTATCTTCTTGAACAATCTGTTTCTTGTCACTTATAGAAAACCGAAGATGATTTGAAAGCGATTCAGTGTGTCACTATAAAAACGTGTCTCTCCTGAACTCTCCCCCTGCGGAAGTGTCTACAGCTTTAGTGTAACCTGCCCTTCTGGAGGTTAATGTGAGGGAAATCAGATTTGGGTAGGAGGCATCTCTAAGCCTCTGGAAAGTAGAGGAGCAGAGAGTAAGAAAGAGCTTTTTGTGTTGTGTGAGGATTGAACGCTACGCTGTATGGCCAATTGACTTCTTCTCCAATTCATCAAATGCACTGTTTACCTAATCTGTCATAGCATTTCAAAACGCATTAAAACCACAGGTAGATAAGCTCGGCATTCCTACTCCTGAGTCAGGATAGTCTTACCTTCACCAAAAAGCCCAACCATTTCTCTCTCTCTCCCAGAGGATTAGCTCTTGTGTGAAATGCATACTGTAAAGTGCTACCACATCTTGCTTAAGGACAATTCCACCCACCCCTTCCAGATAAATAAAGTATTATTGTGCAGTTAAGGAAGATTAGAAGTTAGAGCAGGGGGTTGGTGCTTGCGGCTTGAGGATTGCGGATATCTGAAATTGAGTTTAATGCCACGCTTATCTGAATTCCTCCCCTCTTTAATAGTGCACACTGTTGTGTGTGTGGCAGAGGGGGAGGAAGCGAGGAGATGGGGTCGTATCCTCTACAGTAGGGCGCAAGAAGGAAATCGTGAATTGAGTTGCATTAAAGCCTCTTTTTGTAAAACAAGACCGACAGCAAAGTGAATTGGCATGGCAAGACGTGGAGGAAAGGGCCAGATGCGAGGTGTCGGTTGCAAATTGAACTTGGACTGTGTGCGAGAGGCCCGTCGGGTGTTATACAAACTGCTTAACACATCATTCATCTTGTCTAGGGAATAATATACTGTAACCAAGGATGTGCCGTCGCACCATATTTCATTTGCAGACTGCCCATAGCCTATACGAGACAGTTCACTTTGTTTTGGATCACACTGACTTTCATTGCATGAACAAAAAATTGATTTTCTTGCACACCAATACATTTTGTGTGGTATGTGTTTTATGCAAGAAAGTCAAGATTGTCGGTGCCAATAAACTTATGGGCAGTGTGGCAACATCAATACGGGCATCACAAGTTCAGACTCGCAGAACTTTCCCTATCCCATTGCTTCGCTCTCCCACTTTGCTTCCTGTCATCATCTTGTCCTGTCAAAATTAAAGCAAAAATGCCCAAAAATTTATCTTTAAAGAAAAAGTCAAGATTGAACCTGTAGCTCATGACTAGGGCCAGATGGAATCTGCGGACATTTTTTGCTATTTCTATTTTTCTAAGTATTTTGTTAAAAATCTGCGTATTTATGCGGAATGATTTTAGGAGTATCATAACTAAAATCTTAATATGTGCAATAAAAGTAATACCTTTTCAACTTGTATTTAATGTTTATAATGTGATTCCAATTAGATCCACTTTATTTGGTAAACAAAGCAAGTCTCTTCTATAAAATATACTAAAAGACAAAAAATTTTACTTTACAGACTGTATTGTAAAAAATCATATGAATATTTTCATATTAGTCAGTAACATTACTGAAATTAAACTGAAAACTGAATAATTATACATTTACACACATTTACACCAGTAAATAAACAGAATCACTGATGGGCTAAAAATCTGCGGAATTCTGCGCGCGCAGATTCCGTGTGGCCCTACTCATGACTCACAGTTCTTTTTTTTTCTTTGTTATGTTGGCTTATTTTACATGTCTCCTAGATAAATTGTTGAGTTTTACCATTAACATTTAAATTCATCATCCAATTTCTGGGTCTGGCAGGAGCATATTTAGCTTAGCTTAGCATAAATCATTTAAATGGGCTAGACTATTTCTATCTTGTTCAAAAAAAAAAAAAAAAAAACTTAGTTGAAGGGTGTTGCCATACATGGTTTGATATGGTACCAATGAAAATACGCAGCACTGTAGACTGTAATATCATTGTGCATGCTGCCATCATGGTATGTCTGCAAAGTTCGTTGACTGTTACTGTACATTGTAATGAGAGTATTCCTAGCCATATTGGCATAGAACATAGCAACTTTTCATTTTTTATCACTCCTAGTGTGATGTACAGAGGAGTTGAGCTTTAAATAGGAAACAAATATTATTATTTTTTTATTTCCTGCACTCTCAAAGGTACACATTTTTACCTAAAGGGTCCATAATGGTACCGCAAAGGTACTTTTTAGATACATTTGGACACTAAAATGCACCTTTAAGGTACCATTGTGGACACTTTGGGTACAAATATGTATGTTTTAAAAAGGTACTGCCCCAGTGACAGCTCTTGTACCTTTATTTCTGAGAGTGTAATGGTCTAACGCAGTTCAATGATTTGTGCTAGATTAAGCTAAAAGAGCTCCCACCAGACCTGAAGATAGGCTAAATGAATTTAAAAATGGGTGACTTGTAAAATTACACTTTTCCAAAAAAAGGTTGAGTATTCCTTTAACTGTTGATGTTGACAATTGAACTGTATTGTCATCTTAGTTTGAAATCACTGTATATATTGTCATGGTGCGGCATGTAAATTATATCATGGTCTGGAACACTAAATGACTTTCAAAAAGGTACGGTCCGACAGAATTAAGTTTAACATTATAATGTACCAAATGTGCAAGTTATGATTTGGCCATACGGTCAGACAAAAAACTTGCAGACTGATGTAAGTTCTCACAGAAATTTTAATGATCAAACGTGCAATGCGCCATCATTTTCGTGGGTCTCATCGCATACGTTCTGCTCTCAGAAGATTATGGAGACCCGCCTGATACCTTTTGGTTTCCACTTCTCCATTTTTGTGACTTGTTTGTGGGTCCTGGAGTGACTGGATTCCATCTGAAAATTTCACAGAACATCAGTACACGTGACCTCCCCTTAAGTCCCAATCGCTGAAGTCAATAGCTTACTCAGACTGATTTGAGGCTTGCAATATTATTCTACCAGTGACTCACTTCTCCATTTTGTTTTCTATGGGCTACAACTTTGAACTTTTAATCAGATAATCTTAATTTCCTTCTGCTCTTTACTGTGGCAAGCCAGTTACCATGGAAACAGAGGGCCAATGTGGCCAAGAAGGGCTTATACCCGTGCCTGAGCTGTTTGGCCTGCTATCACAAAGCACGCACACACAGACACACACACGTTTCCAGGTAGTGTTGATTGATTGGGCGATGATGAGAGGTAAGGATAATCTGAATATTTAGTTAAGGCCATCCGGATGCTATTACCTTTCCCCGCAGGCGTTTTTTTTTTTTCTGGAAAGAGAGGGGATAAAGTGTGCTCTTCTGAGGTTCATTTCAACAGGCACTTATTTAGGCATACAACGCTGCTTTCTGTACTCTCTTTATGCACTGGAAAACTGCAGCACAGGATAAAAAGAGGGCGCTTTTGATATGATTCAAGGTTTTTGATGAAACTGATCTCTCAAAAATAAGGCCATAGCACATTATAGAGTCATGGCTAGCATTGTAATGCATATAATCAGCTCGTAGGCCTATATATGAGCGTAAATAGTTGTCATTCTTCAACCCGAGAAGAGCAGGAAGATCTGATACAAGTACAAAAGGCTTACAGTGACCCTTCACCACAAACAGACTGAAGCTGATGAGGGATATAATTAGGGAACGTTCATAAAATACCCATTTACGGTCTCGGACATGCAGAGACAGAATCAAAGCTGGAGTCAGATCAAAGAAGACAGAGGAGCTTTTCTGGCATGATGCGACAGATCTTATTAAAAAATGATCTTGATACTGAAGTATGTCCAAAGCATATTTGTAGGTTTCTCGAAGTGCATTTTTAAGGAAACAGGCTTTTTTGTGGTTTTAGAACTAAGAGAAAAATAAAAACGCTCCGACAATTAGTAATCCGAGCAAAGTTATCACCAAAAATTTCAATCTGCCAACCGCTGCGACCTGGCAGGCAGCACAATCTGATCATACTGTCAACCAGGTTTATTAGAAGAATGTCCATGCACTGAAAGACTGACAGGGGCTCTCTTCCCCTGGCTGGGCTGAAACAGAGGTTAATTGACAAAAGAAACCGCATGTGTGTGTGTGTGTCAGTGCGTGCATGTGGGTGGATACGGCTGTGTGTCTGACAGGGTAATTGCCTTGTTAAAAGAGAAACGGAGGCAATATTTTGAAAGAACCACATCCCCATATAATCCGCCTTTGAGAATGGTGAAAGAGTGAAGGATGCCTCTTAGATCAATTGTACAGTCATTTCAGTTATTTAGAATCCGCTAAATTCTGGTGTAAGAGGACATTTTGGTCCTAAAAGCTGCTTTGTTCTTTTTAACATCGTCAAATTGGCCTTTGTCCGCTTTTTAATGGACGCCATTCATTTCATTAACGGTTGTGTGACTGCATATTGTAACAGAAATTGTCTGTAGATCTGTTGTGGAAATATTTGATGTTGAAAAAAGTTATTTTATTTTTGGTCATTTGCATTTATTAACGTTTGGATTGGTCATTAAAACCGGGTACTGGACTAGGAGTGGTTTTTTTTTGTTTAACCATATAAATTGGCATTGAGATATGTGACGTTTTGTTTGTCATATAGATGATTTATGTTTTTAAGCACCTAAAAATAGTAGTTACTTAAGTTATTAAAACTCTGTCTTTCTGTTATTCCACATAAGACACATAGGTGGCACTGTAGTTATACATTTTAATTTTTTTCTTAAATATTTTTCCTATTGAGCATGGCAACAAAACATATCTGGAGCAGTACATACACATCAGTAGGGACTTTTTTTAGGGATCTCATTAGTAAATGGTATATCAAAGATAAAAGGGTCATTATACAATAGTTAACCTACAACTAAACCAAAAATATTGAAAGAATACCTAAAAACTTTTTTTGCAAAATGAAAAATGAAAATAAATATTAATTTAGTTTGTCTTAAAGTTGAAATAACTAAAACTGAAACTAAAATAAAATAAATATAATTACAAGCATGTTTTAAAAAACACACACATACACACAAAAATGACAGAAACTTTAACTAAAATGAAAATTCAAAAATGTTCAAAATGAAAATAAATGTAAAATATTAATAAAACACAGACTAAAGCAACACACTGAAGAACTGCATTAAAATGAGATATTTCATTAAGTAAATAATGTGACCGCACTTGTTGAAATTGACCATGGACTATTCATATTAACACCCATATTTCCTGTAAGTGTAAAAATCATTCTCTCAAATGCAAATCACTTGCAGCCGTTTAAATACACAACAGTATAATGTGTTATTTCCAAACACTGGTCATTATACCCCTGTAAAATACCGTACATTTCAACTGTAATTCTGTTTCCTTGAAAGTCATTTCATTATCAGCTGTCCAATCTGTCTTTGTAAAACCCCAAAGTATCATTTGGTAATTTATCAATCTATCTATTCATACCTCTCGCTCTGCCTTCATGCACGCAGAGCTATTCAAATACAAGAGTGCAGAAACAAGTGGACAAATAGAGGATAAAATTAGAAAAAATGAGTGCAAATGTACATGTTCAGGAATCAGACGGCTCTCCGGTCACAGGGATATCACTTTCTTTAAGCTGCAGAGAGGATAACAATTAAGTCCTGGATTTAAGACTCGACTGCGAACATTGCATGACAATGCATGCTATCAGTTGTGTAAATAAGCAAGACTCTTTTAGCATCTCTTTGTAATTACCATTTATTTGCATCTTACTGAGGAATCATAACAGGATATGCAAACAAACACTGAATAAGACCAATGTAATAAGTAATGCTAATATTCAAAACCATCCTCTGTAGAAAACCGCGAAACACTATATTCTAAAATGGACTCGTATCAAGCTTTGCCTTCCATTCTGAAATGTTTTATCGTCTCTTTTCATGGGACCTCTGACCTAGGCACTTAAACCCTGACCTCTGGGAGCCGGCTGACAGAAAATGAGATTAACTCCCATTAGTTGGCTGCTCAGTGAGCCTTTGCACCCTGTAGTTCTCCCAAATGTAGTGCTTTTCATGGTCGGAGGCAGTCAATTATAATAAATTCACATAAGGAGTCTGCAGTGTCCGATTCGTGTTACAGTATAAGCTGCAAGGAAATTATCTTGCCGCTGTAATTCAAGGACGGAAATGTAAAGCGAAACGATCTTAATCTTCGCCGCTGAACTGGCCATTTGGCTTCTCTGATGTGGACGCATGTGATCAGTTAACAGGCAGATAGTGACCGGTCAGAGGTGAGGTCAATACGTTCCCAGCCTTGGTAAAACAGGTGTACACACAGCCTAGGTTACATGGAGACGATTGTGTGTGTCCCAAAGGACCATGTTTTCGGTGAGGGGGGATATATCTTTCCGGTGGTCAGAAAAATGTCTTTGAGATGCAAATGCTTGTGCAGAATTCAGTGAGAATATCAGTCAAGTTTATAAGCCTAAAAGGGAAAGTTTGTGTACAAGTGAGGAAAAATAAAGCTCAAACCACTGGATGGGGGAAATTGGGCTGTGGCTTTCTTTCCTGTATTCAAAAATGTCTTCCTGTATTCAAAAATTCTTCAAACCGAATACGTTCTTCCAAATGCAGAATTCAGTGTCTATATATGACCTTGGACCACAAAACCAGTCAAAAGTGTTTTTTCTCATTAAATCTCAGCTATGCGTTTAGGATAAGACAATATTTGGCTGAGATACTATTATTTACAACTATTTTCCAATCTGGAATCTGAGGGTTCCGAAAAAATAGCATTTAAAGTTGTTCAAATGAAGCCATGCATAATATTTATCCAAAATTGAGTTTTTGATATATTTACAGTAGTAATATACTAACACAATACCTTCATGGAAGATGACCTTTTCTTTTGGCATAAAAGAAAAATTGGCAAAAATACACCCATGCGACTTAAGACTGGTTTTGTGGTCTAGGGTCACATATGAATCAAGTTTGTAAGCCTAAAAGGGAAAGTTTGTGTGTGAGTGAGAAAAATAAAGCCCGGGACACTAGATGCCAATGTGAACAGGCTCTTTCTGTTACTGTTTCGCTCTGTGAATCCAAACAACACCGTTATTCATCCAGCAAGTTCCCCCCGGCAATCCACCCGCCTCCCCCTCTTCAATCCCAGCTTGGGCCGTAACCATCGCTCCCATTCTCTCCGAATGCAGCCGCACCTGAACTGCTTCACCGCAGGGGCTTGTTCAGAGCAGTATGAGGGGCGGCGAGGCCTGAAACCAATCCCTGTTTCGGGATCCCACCACTTCCTCCCGATTGTTCCATACAAAGGCAGACAGGGATAAATGGGCTGCTATCTGTGTCACAGGAAAGTGGAGAGCAATTTGTTTCCTATTAAACAGGACTGTCAGTTCTTGTTGTTTCTCACTTTGCTTATTTTAGTGCTTTTGTTTCTTTCCGAGTCACTTGTGGGGGTTTCTAAGGGGCTCGGACTCCCCCTTTTAAACCTGAGAGCGCACCTGTTTTGCCCCGCACAGGTAATTGTAAGAATGTCGAGGGGAGACCTTGGGGGTAATGAATTCAGAATAGATGCTCAAACCAACACAAACACACACACACACACACACACACACACACACACACAGAGAGAGAGAGAGAGCTTGAATATGGCACTGAAGAGCCCTGTTTTGCAGTTCTGTAGGCTGCACCTGCTAAGTGGGTGATCTGTCTACCCCCAGTTCATGGGAGGGTCACAACAGCTTAATGTGACCCCAATCCTCTCCCTTTCTTTCTGTTCTTCACTCACACACACACAGAGAGTCTCAGCACAGACCACATCTGCCGTTATTCTGCCTGAGGTGAACAGTTCAGTGCGCGTACAGACTGCCTCAGTAGTTAATAACAGTTTAAATAGCTGCCTTTGCATCTGTCTTTTACTGCGCTGTTGTTATTTCATTCCAGCTTGTGACGTCACTCTGCATGGATTAATGAATGAATGGTGCTTTATTCATATCTAATGGCAAATGCATTACGCCACGGTTTAAATGCTTGGGGTCAGTTTTTATTTTTTGAAAGAAATGAATACTTTTATTCAGCAAGGATGCATTAATTTGCCAGTGGAGACATTTATGATGTGACAAAATATGCATCTCTTTTGTACTCTATAGATTTGTTTCATTTGTCTTGTTAAAAATAATATGCCAGTTTCACTCAGAAGCTTCACCGTGGCCTAAATTAAAATTTTGCATGTCAATGATGTCAAATGTCTCTGCAACTCTCACATGGTCACCCACTGAAGCTAAGCAGGGCTGCGCCCGGTCAGTACATGGATAGGAGACCACATGGGAAAGCTGGGTTGCTGCCGGAAGTGGTGTTAGTGAGGCCAACAGGGGGCACTCAACCTGCGGTCTGTGTGGGTCCTAACGCCCCAGTATAGTGAAGGGGGCTCTATACTGCTCAGTGAGCGCTGTCTTTCGGATGAGATGTTAAACCGAGGTCCTGACTGTCTGTGGTCATTTAAAATTCCAAGGATGTTCTTCGAAAAAGAGTAGGGGTTTAACCCTGGTATCCTGGCCAGATCGGCCAATTGCCCTCTGTCCATCATGGCCTCCTAACCAACCCCATATCATAATTGGCCTCCTAACCAACCCCATATCATAATTGGCTTAATCACTCTGTCTCCTCTCCACCAATCAGCTGGTGTGTGGTGTGTGGTCTGGTGCAATATGGTTGTTGTCACGTTATTATAAAAACATAAATAAATTAATTTAAATTTTTTTTTTTTATTATATTTTTTGAGGTATTTCATAATTTAAATGAATAAAAATAATAATATCAATTATTATTAATATTATTATTATTATTAATTATTATTATTAGTAGTAGTAGTAGTATTAGTAGTAGCAGTAGAAGTATTACTAACTGTATAATATTGAGAAAGTAGTGTGTATATAATAGTAATTATAATATTAAAAAATTATCATATTAAAATTAATAATAATAGTGGTAGTAGTAGTAAACTTATTAAACTATAGTCAAAACTTAAGTTTTATAAAGTTTTATACAGATTTATAAACTATTTTCATTGCAAACAACAGAAAAAAAGTGAAAGTGAAAATTGATCACCCATTGTACAAGTTAGTGCTCTGCGTTGAAGTGCACACACACAGCAGCGAACACACTAGTCTCAGCCTCAGATGTCACGCCAAGCAACACCCCACGGACATTTGGCTAAACATCTGATGCATATGGCACACTTTTCTTGAAACACTTTAGTAGATACTCATTCGTCATCTGGTTGGTTTAAATATACAGGATTTCTGGGAGTCGAGTTTGAAGCAATCTTTATTAGCCCACCTGGAAACATGTCTGAGCCAATAAAAGGTGTGATGTTTATATTGATGACAGTGTTCATTAAGAAACGTGTAACTCTGAGACATTCACAAATCAGTCATTCACTGCTTGCGCAGCTGTCTGTTAATGTGAGGATAACTTTGACGATGAACATTTAATAATTTGACTGAGATCATTTAAAATATTGCTGCGTCGTTGTTGTAAACTTTTAAGACTAATGATGCGTGCCACGTTTGCATGATGGGCTGATATTCTGAGGACATTTCCTCGTCTACAAACATGGCGTGGCACAAAACTGAATGTGACTGGTTAGTTACCCTGTCAATCATATAACAAAGTGGGAAGTTCTTGACCATTCACAGTGGCCAAAGCTCTCAGACCTTCAGCCATCGGTCTGGCTATGTGAGACTATGAACACCAGTGGAGCAGTTGTGGGATTGTTGCCTTGCTCAAGGCACTTTTGTTTGTTATTGACTGTTATTATTCATTCTCACCATGGGTAAATCCCTGCTGATGTTTGCAGTTCAAATTGCAACCTTTGGATCACAAGTCCAACTGTCTCAATTTTTTACCATACAGCCGTGGCAACTGTTTATATGCATTTTATAAGCAACTCATGCAATCAAAGCACCTAAAGAAATGGAGTTTTTGTGAATCATGTCAACTTAAACCCCTCTTCTCAAAACAGCTATGAGGTGCTCTAGTAATCTGATTAACAGCAGTGTCATCTGTTCACCTATTTATATCATTACAATGCATTTTTTTGGTTTAATAATCACACTAAAACACTTGCACTTGGCTCTTAGGTAATCTAGCCCTAAGCATTTCTAGCCCTAAACGTATTGTTTTCAACAGTGATAAGAATAATATGAAATGAGCATGAAATCGCATATTAGACTGATTTTTGAAGGATCGTGTGACTCTGAAGACTCAACGATGCTGAAAAGTCTGAGCTTTCATAACAGATCTAAATTAGATTACACAATTAGACATGTATGATGATGTTTATTAATTTAATATTTGGTGATGGTGAACATGCAAAATATTGATATCATGCACATAATTGTTTATTTAAACTTTTAGAGTGTCTTTTAAGGATATTCAGATTGTTGATTGTTGTCTGGCCGTCGACTGGAAGTGTTAAAAGCGCAGTATGTAAGTTTGACACCCAGTGGTTGTACTAGGTATTGCACTCCTGGATCAAAACAAAGGCAAGCACAGGTTGCCAGATTGAGGACAGGAGCGAGTGATTTAAACCGTGTTCTAACTAACAGCAACAGCACCCAATAGAAGGAATATTTTCTATATTAAAAGGAGTTTTTGTCCTAACCAACACCTCGAATTGATATACTAGAAACAGTTTCTATTTCTCACAGGTGAACAACAGAAAACTATGACAATGATCACCTCAGGTACACCTTGTGTTTTTTTTTCAGTGTTAAATGCTAACAGTGTGAGTTTGACTGCCATTTTACTTGACATTTATTGTCATATACTGAAAGAAGCACACTGACAAAGTTCACCTTAGATCTTGAAAATAAACAGTTTAGAACTTTAGAACTAAACACATATCAGCAATTCAACATGTAGCCTACATTTAATAATGCTAAATGTTAGGGTTAATATGTATTAGATTATAAACTTTACCATTTCGTGAGTGAGTGCATATTCTGTGCTTCTGAATGCCTGTATTTAAATTTCTGTCATGTTTCATCTGGTGCAAACAGCCAAATTGTTCATCACTACGTATCTCGTCGCGAAGCGTGTTGTTAGGACAAACAATTACAACTTAACCTACTCACATAATGTTTACAAGAAACAAGAATGTTTACTTAGCATGTTTCTTAAATTTCAGCAAACATATTATAGTACTTCTATGTTTTTAGAAGAGTCAAAATCATACATAAAGTTCCATTTGTTAAGAACATCATTCATTCATTCATTCATTTTCTTTTCGGCTTAGTCCCTTTATTAATCCGGGGTCGCCACAGCGGAATGAACCGCCAACTTATCCGGCATTTGTTTTACGCAGCGGATGCCCTTCCAGCCACAACCCATCTCTGGGAAACACATCCATACATTCTCATTCACACACATACACTATGGACAATTTAGCTTACTCAATTCACCTGTACCGCATGTCTTTGGACTGTGGGGGAAACCGGAGCACCCGGAGGAAACCCACGCAACCACGGGGAGAACATGCAAACTCCACACAGAAATGCCAACTGGCCCAGCCGGGGATCGAACCAGCGACCTTCTTGCTGTGAGGCGAACGTGCTAACCACTAGGCCACCGTGGCGCCCCATTTGTTAAGAACAGTTAAGAACAGTCGTTTCGTAGCTGATGACTAACAACGCATTAAAATCAAAAGACATTATCGTTTTATTAAGTTGAGCGGTGTCCTGCAGATTTTTAGCTCCAACCCTGATCAAACACACCTGAACAAGTTAATCAAGGTCTTACTATGTATATTTAAAACATCCAGACAAGTTGGAGCTTAACCCTGCAGGGACATCGGCCCTCCAGGACCAAGATTGGTTACCCCTGCTATATACAGTTCCGGAGATCACGAATTATGTAGCCAGAGCTTTGTCGGCATGCATTTTATCTTTAAAACGAACGCTACAGGGCGGTATGACACTGTTTCTTTTCTCACTTACCAGCTAAACGCTTGCATTCATATGAACAGCTTTTCCTCTGTTATCAGTTTGTGCGGTAGCTCAACGTGTGTGGTGGACTTGACATGCAGAGTGGAGTTGACCACCACAATGTGTTTGAGTCCGGTAAATAACGGTTCCAGAAAGCAGGTAACACAAAAACAAAAGCTAAAAAAAATAAAATAAGTAAATAACCGAGTGAGAATGTGGTAAAATCTGAAAACCTGGTAAAAATCGGGGCTTTTCTTTTTCTGGATTGCTTGTTAAAACACTCTGGTTGGGTTTAGGGAAGTGAGTGGGCTGGTCAGTCTGTGCTTTTAAAAACATTATTGGTTGGGTTAAGGGAAGGGGGAGGGTGGGGGGATTGGTTGGTTGGTCAGTCAGTAAATCAGTCAGCTGACAGCGGCCTCTGGTGGATTTACATGAGAGTAGCAGGCGTGATTGGCACTCTTGAGAGAAATTTGAGATCTGAAAAGGCGTACCTAGCGGTCTCTAGTGGATAATCTGGTGGACTATATGAGTATTTCTTGCTGTTGATTTTAATGCATTAACTAACATTTACTAATGAGGCTTGTTACATATTGTACTTTATCATTCTTTTGCTATTTAATTTAAAACATGTATAAATAAAGCAATACATTTTTTGGTCATTATACAGTACTTGTTAAAGTAATCTTTTTTTTCCACTTAGGTCAGTATCATAATAATACTGTTTATCATGATAAAGCTTCAGCAACTAAATGCAGCAAACAACAACCCGGCAGAAGCCTATTTACAAATCATTTAAATATAAAACACATTTTTTCAATTGTGGTTATATTTCTCAATATTACAAGATCATCATCATCTAAAGAACAAAACGTAGATGCCCTAACATTAGGGCATAAACATTGTGTTTGGAGCATTGACAGATTTACACTGAAATGTATGGAATTCCCCATTACTTAACATAACTGTGCGCTTGTGAGGGCATGGTAACATGGAAATATAGCTATGCTGAACGTGTGAAAGAGTCTCAGTAATATTTGCATAAAAGATCGAGATCAAGAATGGGACACAACTCTGTTGGATTGTGAAGAATGACCACAACAGATAAAATAAATAAATGTAAAATTAGCCAGCCAAAGACTGCTACTTATTGTATGCTAAAGAATGATAAACAATGCGTGCCTATTTAAGAAAGAAAAGGTTAAGAAATATTTCATAATTTGATTAGAAGCCTTTGTTTACAGTTTGGTTTGCATACACACATATATTGCCTTTATGGAAATGCATGTAAATAGAGTTTTCTGACAATGATTTGTATTATTACTTGTCACTGAGCTTCAGGCTTAAAATTTAAAAACTTGTATAATTTGCTTTTAATATTTATATAATGATAAACATGGTTTAGAGGTCAAAGACGTTGTGGTTTGTGGATCAAATTAAATCAAATTAACAATTATGTTTTGTAATATTAAATGTTTAAATGTCTATGAAATAGATGCACTCTTGTAGTTTGAAGAACTTTGCCAAAGCACAGGAGGTAAAATTTTTATCCTTTTTTAATTATTTCCAAAGTGATGTTTAACGAAGCAAGGAAATCTTCAGTGTTCTAATATTTTACATGATTATATTTTTTGTTCTGGAGAAAGTTTCATTCATTTATTTTCTTGTTGGCTTAGTCCCTTTAGTTATCTGGGTCGCCACAGTGGAATAAACCGCCAACTTATCCAGCATATGTTTTACGCAGCGGATGCCCATCCAGCTGCAACCCATCAATGGGAAAAAACCATACACACTCATTCACACTACGGACAATTTTAGTTTACCCAATTCACCTGTACCATGTCTTTGGACTTGTGGGGGAAACTGAAGCACCCGGAGGAAACCCACACAAACACGTGGAGAACATGCAAACTCCACACAGAAATGCCAACTGACCCAGCTAAGGCTTGAACCAGCAACCTTCTTGCAGTGAGGTGACAGTGCTACCCACTGCGCAACCGTGTCACCCTGGAGAAAGACTGATTTCTTTTTTTGCTTTTTTTTTTTGGCTGGAATAATATATTTTTTGAATTATTATTATTATTATTATTATTATTATTATTATTTTACATTTTTTATAAAACTAATTTTAAGGTCAATATTATTAGCCCCTTAAGAAATTATAATTTTATGATTGGATACAGAACAAACTTAATTGACCCAGTTTGAGTAGTAACTTAACATATTTAAAGTACACTAACTTAGTTACTTGTGTCTTGCAGAATAACTAGTAAAAATATTATGTACTGTCATAAGGGCAAAATTATTTTTATTATTATTATTTTACAGAAAATTATATTAATTAAAGAAAATTCACCAGATTTTGTTTTTGAAATTGCATGCCTGTCAAAATAATTAATATTGATATCAGCATTTTTATATTGTATCAATTTGCCATTATAAGCAGGTTTGTAATAGAAAAACCTGCTTCTATGGCAATACATTGAGGAATGAGGAAACGAGCAGGTACTGTAACATCATTCATGACCCCTCATACCCAGGGTATGAATTGTTCACAGTTGTTTTTTCCTCAGGCAGATGGTACAGACAGCTCTTTATGTACTAAAACATCTAGGAATAAAAACTCCTGTGCTCCTGTGAATTTTTATTTATTTATGTTTATTTTTATTAATTATTTACCCTTGTGCTGTTTAACAGACCGATTTCTTCAACATAATTTTAAACATAATAATTTTAAGAACTTATTTTAATTAAATAATTGATTTTGGCTTTTGTCTGTTCTGTAGACAATCAAATTGAATATTTCTTAAGGGAGCAAATAAAGCTGCTTTGATTTCAGCCAAACTCAAAGAAATAAAACTTTCCTCAAAAATAAATAAATTAATAATAATAATAATAAATAAATATATATTATAGGAAAAAATGAGAATTCCATAGCTCTTGTGAACATTGCTTGAAATATTTGAAAAAGTATTTGTAAAAATTGCAAGAGGGCTAATAATTTGGACGTCAACCCTATATTGTCTCTCTGTCTGCAGTCTGTCTATCATGTACAGTACCCTGAGCTCCTGTGAACTACAAAAATACCTTCTGATTTCCTTTTGAAGATTGTGATTCATTAACTGCTAAACACATATGGTTGAGTTCATTTGCTACTGATCACCCTTAAAGAGGCAGGGTAGATGAAGGATTAGAAAAAGCCCTGACTGAATGAAAAAGTGCTGTGCTTTTGTGTGTGGAGTCTGAACCCCATCTGTGGGAGAGGAGAGGCGTGAAATGTTCTGTAATTACTGCTAATGATGTCCTAAGATCAGAGACTCAGCCCAAACAAGGTAATTACATGATGAATGTGTGTATGAGCAGACTGACCTGGAGTCAGCGACGGACAGCTAACACGGATATCTGCTCAAAAGGCCCACTGGGAGCTGCTTAGATCCCTATTGCCTGAAACACTGTCTCTTGGAAACAACATGGATCAGGGTTCAGGAAAGGGCATGTGTGCAGAGCTTGCACGTGTGTGTGTGTGTGTGTGTCTGTGTTTGAGAAAGCATATATGCGTGTAATTGTTTAAATGTTCTACTAAAATAGTTTAACATTTAATTAATTAGGGGTTGGAGTGGATTTTTTTCCCAATAAACTTTATTGATATATATATATATGTCCCTAATTGTTAAATTATTATTTTATATATGCAATATGTTTTTATCCCATAACATACTGGAGTAATATAGGAATTCCATAAATGCTATTACAGTCTGTATAAATCAACCTATACATTTACCCTGCAGTTTATGAAATTCACTAGCAAATTCTAAGATGTTTTAAGGAAATCCTACTCCAAAGAATTTTGTATTTTTAAGGAATTTCACAAATGGTATTACAGTGTGTATAAATCAACCTATACATTTAAATGGTACCTTTTTCTTCTTTTTATATATTTGATCAATTTAATTCCTGCTGAAATTCAAAGTAAAGTTCAATAAAACACTTTTTAAATAATATATAAATTTCTATATTTTAAAAGGTTTTATTCGGTATACATGCAAAAGATGTGGAGGGGTGAGATAGTGCTAGTGTCAGAGGTTATGTGGCTCAGTTGAGGGCACAATGTTAGTGGTCAGAAAAGAGAAGATCCACAAGGAAATAAACTTGTACAGTTGAAGTCAGAATTATTAGCCCCTTTTTCATATGTTCGATAATATTTTTCTTGAGAAAGTCTTATTTGTTTTATTTCGGCTAGAATAAAAGCACTTTTAATGTTTTTAAAAGCCATTTTAAGGTCAAAATTATTAGCCCCTTTAAGCTATTTTTTTTCAATAGTCTACAGAACAAACCATCATTATAAAATAAGTTGCCTAATTACCCTATCCTACCTAATTAACCTAGATAAGCCTTTAAATGTCTCTTTAAGCTGTATTGAAGTGTCTTAAAATATCTAGTAAAATATTATTTACTGTCATCATGGCAAAGATAAAATAAATCAGTGATTAGAAATGAGTTATTAGCTGTTTGTGTCGAAAAGGTCTGCTCTCCATAAAACAGAAATTGGGGAAAAAATAAACGGGGGCTAATAATTCAGGGGGGCTAATAATTCTGACTTCAACTGTATATAAACTCCAGTATATTGGCTTTTACTTTAGTGAATATCATACTGCTGAGTTAAACTGTATATACATTTAGTGATGCATTATGTCAGTATTCCTGTGAGCAATGCACATTATCTTTTATCTGTTTACTCTCTATGTTATCATTGTTATTGTTTTGATTGGATTAGATATCACTTCTTGGCTTCCATATGATGTTGCAGTAAGTTGTCTGCTTCACATTTCTGTAATCTGCTGTATATAATTTGATGCGGCCTGTATTTTCAGACTTGTTATTGAGTGCTGTATTTTGTAGTGAGTTGATGTGAGGTCTGAAAGACGGTTAGTCGACGATCACAGAGGCCAGGGCAAATAACCGATCTTCTACTGCTTCACTTTTTAAATGCAAATAAGTCCCTGCAGAGCAAACAGGCCACATGTTTTCTTTTGTCCCCTTTAGGTTTGGAGTTGTTTGTGATATATTTGTTCATCTGTTCTCTCGAACTGTTTCTGCGACTTTAAAGGATGCATGTTAATCAGATCATTTAAATTCAACACCTCCTTCATCAAAAATCTGATAGGCATGCAAAAAACATTTTTTTGAAACTATGTCAACTTCAAATGGGGAATTATAGTCAAGAAAAAGCAGCCAAGATTTGCCTGAGATTTGCCTAACCTCTGAAAAACAATGCCAGGTTCATCGATGAGTATTTTATGCTCCGTAAGCTTGGCTGCCGTTATACAAATGACTACTGTATTGCACTCTGGTCGTATCGAAAGAGGATATTTGATCACATTTTGTCTGTTTATTCATTAGCCCAAATCCAAACCAGTAGGCCTCGGCTGTTTGAGAGGGAAGCAGGCCTTGTGTCTGTCCTAGGTTTTACATTAGCGTTATTGTTCACTTCATGCTAAAAAAATGACATTTTTAATTGATTTTTAAACTTATAATGCACAATGTCATGATGAAAATGATGCTAATAGCACACAAACTACAATAAAATACAAAAATATGATGTGAAGTTTGGTGACCCACCAATACCACATGTCACCTATAGATGGCGATAGAGCATTATTTTCTGTGGTATGCCAGTAAAAAAGGGCCTCAGTGTTGCTACAAATTATGGGACAATTCCTTTGGATTTGTTGTGTAGAAGGCCTATTCATATTACGTTTTATTTTAGTGAACTGCATTTGTTTTGGAGATTTTGATTTGTTTTGCCTTTCTCCGAAACGCTTTCTTCTCGATCGGAATTTTATGGGACTAATACATGTAAATGGAGAAGAGATAAAGCGAGATATGGATATCATGTAAATGACCTGATTTGTATGTTTGATAAACTGTCATCTAAACATACACAAGTAAAGGTGTGTGTGTGTGTCTGTTAGCTTTATGCTGAGATAAGCCAGTAAACAGATATAACATGTAGGCCTATTAGGGAAATGACATCTGTGAGTGCGAAGTCAAACAAAAGAGCGCGTGAGGAAGAAATAAAGAGGCAGAGGGACACAGAAAAGGCAGAAAATGAATGAGGGCGAGAAAAAAGGACAATTTGTCACAAAGTCAGTAGAATAAAGGCAGAGAAATGCGCGAAATGCGGTAATTGCGTGAAGCAGTGAGGATGTGCTGAATGAGAGCGCTGTGAGTCGGATTGTGCTTCCGCGGTGCGCGCGATCGGTGGCATCTTCGAGAGCGGCTGCGTGAATATGTTGCTCATTACCGCGGCCAGATAAAAAGCCGGAGAATGCAGAGCGATTGTTCTCTAGTGCTGGAGAAAGACAGTCCTCGCCTCTTCATTAGCGCTGGAGAGAGATCAGGGAGCGGCTGTAATGAAGAGAGGGATCACTCGGTAATGTTTACCGGGGACGCAGGTGAAGTTGGCGGCATAGCGCGCGCGCGGTTTCCCGGCAACTGCCTCTTGCGCGCGGCGCCTGAGACTCGGCCATTATTAACACACAGACCTGTGTTTTTGGTAATGAAGAGAGAAGACAGTGACACAATGACCCCAGCCGCCAAATGAGTGGCTTTAAGTCAGAATACACTGTGAAGAATTACTGTCAACTGAGGTATCTTTTAGATGTACAAGAATCTTATAGCCCTAGTTGGGTTTCAAAATAATTTGCGTAATTGACTGTCTTAAGAAAGCTATATCGGAGTCATAGGTTACTTTTATAAATAAAGGTTCAGAAGTAAAGGCAACATCGTTCTTAAGCGTGGAACGGTCCTTGGCATTATGTAGGCTAAATGTTCTTTACACTTAATAATGTTTAATTAAACAGCGTTTCTTTGTGGAACCTTCTTCTACAGATTTCTCTGTGAAAATCTCATTTTGGAACTTTTATTTAAAACACTCTGGTGCTTTTTAAAAAATGGATATAGTCATATTCAGCGTTTGACATGTTAACCACTGTTTGAGCACATACCATTAAAACGGTAGCTATTAAAAACTGTTGGAAGTCTACCAAGAAAAAAAATGTAAAAAAATTTCATTTATTGTCATGAAAAATGTGCAAAAAATACTATTTTCAGTTACCATTAGAAAAACACATTTTCTCAAAACAAAAAAAAAACAAAAAAAAACACACACAAAAAAAAAGATCCAAATTTTGAGGTTGCTATTTGAAAGATATCAATTTCATATGTTTCTTGGTGAAATGTTTGTGTTTTAACCTCATGTTAAAGATTGGTTAATTTTGTTTGTTTAATGTCTAGTGGCAAAAACGTTTCCTACAATTACAATGAAGCGAGAAAAACAAACAACCCTCCCTCCCAATATGTAAATGTTCAATAACGCTAAAGGTTTAAGAATGCACCTTGTTGAGGGAATGGAGCAAAACATGCCTCCTAAGATGCTTTGCTGCTTTTAATGGGTGCTGAAAGCTAACAGAGAACTGGCTTTTCTGCATATGTGACCATGTTAAACCAGCTGATACTTTTTTAAGGCTGGTTGAAGTGTATTGATATTGTAGGCCAGTAGACTTTTATGATGGCAAGGTTGCTTGTTTATTAGTTTTGTTATGCAGAATTAGTATGACTGAGCAATTCAACCCAGATAGGACACACTATAACCAACAGTTTACATAGAAAAGACACTGACAGTCCTATGAGAAACTAACTGTAGATTTGTGGGATCACAGAGGGAGTTATATTCCATTTTATGCAAATCCAAAAAGCATAAAGAAACAAAAAACTGGTCTTTGATGGAGATTTTAAACACATAAGCCCCCCATAGCCCTCCTAATGGTGTGTATGACAATGACAGCGTGTGTCTGCGCGTTGCTTTATGGCCCCAATGACTTCAATCACTCCCTGGAAAAACAAATCTGATCTGGTCTACCTGCCTCCATCACGCCATCCTCCAGAACAATGATAGATAGATAAAAGCCAGTGTCTGTGGGTTTGTGTATTAAATAAAAAAGACGGATGTCCCCGCGGCTGGCTGTTTGGCATTGCCTGATGCGAGTCATTTATCTAAATGTAGCCGTGGCAGCCGGGGCCCTGGGCTGACAGAAATGACCCATAATTTGCTGCTAACTGCAGTAGCGGGTTCTGTAATAAAAGCTTTTCATTAGGGCTGAGCAGCCTGCACCAGGCACAACTTAGCAAAAGGGCCCTTCCTCTAATTGCTAACCATTACAAATATGGTCCATTTGGTGGAGAGAGAAGAGGATGAGAGAGAGAGAGAAAGAGAGAGAGAGAGAAGAGGGTGTGGGATAGGTCTGTGTTTCCCCTTCACAAAGCGCACCAATAATTGAACAATTAAACTTTAGCAATGTGATTACCACTCACCATAACTAAAAGCAGCTGTGTGAACGGCACAAGGCCACAGTGGGCGGATATGTGGAGTCTGTCTGTGTGAACGCAGAGCTTGGGATGGATGAGGTGTCATCGCAGCCGCCTCGTGATTACTTGCTGCTCCGAGCATCGGATCTCAAATAGCAAAAGAAATGCCAGCTGATTTGTGTGATTAAATAAAAGGTGAACATAAAACAGGAGCAAAGAAGAAATCTTCGACGTGCGCAACACAACTGTAAATATATGAGTCCCGTTTCTCTTTTACTCCGCAGAAAGAAAGGACAGATGCTGTGTCCTCGTCTCTCTTGTTGAAAAGCAGATGCTGTTTATCATTTTTCCATAAATCCTCACCAACTTGAGTATACCAAGGCCTGTTCACTCCTAAAAATAAAGGTGCCAGGAAGAACCAAAAAAGTAGTAAGCAGTTCTTTCCAGAACCCCCTTTTTCATATAACAATCTAAAGAATTGTTCGCTATTTAGAACATTTTGAGGAATTAATTGGTTTCATAGATGTTAAACATTCTTTGATGCAAATAAAGAACCTTTATTATTATTAAGAGTGTTGTGTACTGTGGGCCAGCTGAGAGTGTGAATGCCACCTTTGTTTGGATGCAACACTGCAATCATGAATTAGCATCTTAACAGAGATATGCACCCATCAAATTTAGGCCCTAAAATGCTGGTGGACTGTGGTTTTCGCCAGAGATGTTATTTTGTATGCGCTTGTGTGCATGGGCTGACCTTCCCTTTTCTGCGACTGATCCTCTCAATAATCTCCTCACACAAAATATAAACACAGAGCAGTGCCCTGCTGCCAGCGTTTGGTTAACAGGGTCTGATTAGAAACAGCAGGTGTTCCTCTCTCAGCTTTCTGCCGCAAGGAGCCATGAATGGTGGGATACAGTAAGGGCTGTGACCTCTTTATTCAAGTATACAAAGACACTGATACTGCCACAGATCCAGTCATTACGGCCCTTACCTCCCTGCCAATTAAAACCCACTTGTTTGATGTCCCAATTAGCCTGGAGTTCAGCCGTTCCAAATGTTGTGTGTAAGTGTTTGTGTGTGTGTATACAAAAACACAGAGCATCTTTCCATTAGTGAAAGTGTAGCTCGATAAATTAAAACAAGAGCAATGCTTAAATGCAGCATTATTGATTCCGAAATGTTGTGTAAGATGTGTAGCACCATCTGCTTTCTTGGTGTAATGTTTGATGTATCTCTTTGGCATCTCACAGCGATGAAAAGGAATCATATTTTGCATTTAAATAAGCAATCTAAACAATTGCGTGTAGCTTCAATTTCTCCTTACTTAGAATGTGTGATTTTATTTATTTCTTTTAACAAACTGACGTCATACAAATTTAAAGATTTACAAAAGACAGTCTCAAAATGTCATTCGTCTTATGGAGTTATAGATAATCATTCTGAATAAAATAAAGGATGTTTACAACAACACTCATTTTGATAAACAAATATACTAATTAGTTGTGATTTTTACATCTTAACCCCTTCAAAAAAGGTTTTATCCATTTATCCGGAAGAAAACTTTGATAATATAAAAAGAAATCTAAATTTTTATTATCATTTGTTCTTTTATTTATTTTTTTAAAGGTCAAAATAAATACACTTTCATTTTTTATAAGGAATGAATATGGATTTAATTGGACATTTCACCCACGTTTTGACATTTTACATATTTACAAAAGTTATTTGAAGCATTAGAAGATTAATTTGTTTTCAATATGCTCTGTTATAAATCTCCTTTGTAAATTTTTATCAATGTGACCCATATATGTACCATAGACTAATACCTGTGACGTGTAATCTTATTTATGACATAAAAATACAAGTCATGTATCTTTAATAATAATATTATGCGATGCTGCTTTATATGCAAGTAAGCTCATGTCTCAGTTGCTAATATTGGTGTGCTTAGCCTACATTAATATGTATAAAAGTGCACTACATTAGTCATACACAATATAATGTGTTTCATCATATATGCAGAAGTGCAGCTCGGTGCAATCTTTGACCTGTGACTTTCAACGCTGACCCATATACAGTACTGTCATCCAGGCAATTCCTCCTGCCATCACTCTATCCTGAACTGAGAACTGAGTGAAGAGCGCACTTATCATGCACATTTGCTCTAAATGCTAGCCATATCAGAATGATAGAAAGAAGATAAAATCACCATACCAACAAATTTGTTCTTGCATTTGCCTATCAGTAAAAGGTCTGGATAGCAGGGTTAGAGGGCCGCTCACACCACATAAAGTTTCAGTTAAATAGCTGCTGGTTGTTATTGTCCGGCTTCAGAGCGCAACCATACAGTTTTGCATCGCTGGGGCCTGCTAAACAAATGCAGTTTATATATGCAAAGTTACTGCTGCTACTGTACATACAAAACAAAATCCCCTTCACAATACCAGGAAAAACTTAGACTGAATTAAATTAACTTTCCCCCTTAGTGCCATTTGACTACCACTGAAAGGGTTATTGAACTGCGCCTTTCAACATTTTGAAAAACAAAATAGATGTTTATTTAGTTCTGTATGCAATATTTTACAGATATAACTGAGCAAAGAAAGATATGACATCTACAGGACATTTACTTCAATTGTGATAAAATATTTAAATGTGAACGCTTCGTTTGGCAGGGATCAGTAAAGAAATAATGCACGTTGTGGTTGTACCAGTACTCAACACTAGGTGTCGCCCCTTCTCCTCGGCAAACAGTTCAATCCAATGTCATAAGATTATGATATCACAGACGGTAATGGCACCAATATACGAAATCTTCTTTTAGATCATTAGCTATTCTTGCGTGATCGACCGGTCCTAAATGAGGAAAGGGAATTCATTTATGAGATGGATTTCTCGTTAAGTATAAACAAAGAGCGGCCTGTGTAATAGTCCACCTGAACGCCACCTGTAACGGTCTACCGGGACTAGCTGTCGAGGAGACATTATAGTAATATACACTTGTAGCATAAACTATGATCTGTATCGGGTGTTTCGAGACTGGTTCGTGTCCACATTTTGCAGTTACAACACTTTATATGCTTGAAGCTCGAAGTCACGACCAAGGTGAAACTTTTTTGCATTTTTAATGAATGATGGGTTTCTCTTTACTAATAAGGTTTCGTTTTGCTAGCATTAAGCTAGCTCACTATGCTAAACATGGCCTCCTACGGCATTTATCGTAATGCTATTATCAACCTTTTGTAAACACATTTAAAATTGTATCTGTTAACATCTGTATCTGCTAACATGTATCTGTAAACTACAATATAAATACGTTGATAAATGCTACTAAATCATAGGCCTAACGTTATTTCTCATCGTCTGTAATTCACTAACGCTAACAAATTGTAACGTTAGAGACCTTGTAAGAGATAGTTTCCCCAAAAATGAAAATATTCTCACCATTTACTCAGTCAATTGGTTGTAAACTTTCATGAACTGTCTCTATTGTCAAGTGTTCTCAAATGATGCACAACAACTAATATATTTTCTCTTGTAGTGACTTAGCAGTAAGCAGAAAGGGGTGACAACTGGCGTCTGGAATAACATACATGACACACATTATGTAAGTCTAAATATTTTAGTTTATTATGCTCTCGTTTTTGGGGATGATTAATAAGCCAACAATATTTAAATATGGTCTAAATATTCATGTTTTTTCCATTGTTCGTTTTTTTGATTGAATAGGAGGCCTTATTGTTATCTAATGCATGTAACTAATAATAACAAATAGGATTTTATTATTAAAGTGTAAACTTTGCATTTCAATGAAACTAAGATTTTTTTTTATCTGTCTATGTAGATGCTAGGGTCACCTCATGGTCCTTGATGCCATAAAATGCCTTCCTTGTCCATGTAAGGTAAGAAAATTGTATAATGCTATCAGTTTATTTAAAATGATAAACATTTTACTGGTTAAGAAATATGCTATACTAATATCTATTAGAGTGATTGTTCACTCCAAACATGAAATTCTGTCATTGTTTACTCAACCTCAATCTCAGGTCATTCCAAATCTTTATGACTGTTGACATTGATCCAAAACATGCCAAATGACATGTAATTTTACTTTGTCATTGTGTTTTTGTTGTCAAGTACTTGCCCATGCTTACTTGCCAATGCTTAACACACATACACATGATGTCACTGTTTTCGCAGAACACACATTTTTGTTGTTTACACAGATATATCAATATGGTTGTCTGAAATTTGCACTATGAAATTGTGTTTTTTAGGACACAAAAAAGCTGTTGATGTCTAAAAGAACACACATAACATGTTTTCAGTTTTTAAGTTGAGAAAGGTGTTGTGTAAATGTACCCATATTTCAGTATTTTGGTAATCCAACCATTTTAGTTACTATTGATTGTTTGGATTAAAAAAAAATCTCAAAATAGCTTCTGGAAGAGAGTTGAACAACATATTTTTTTGGTTCTAATTTTGTGAACTGTCCACATATTGGCGTATGTTTTGTGGCTCCTAATGTAGTCCTCAAATGGCATTTAGTCACTATTGGAATTGTTTTAGTGTCCTAATAAGTATTATTTAACACAACACCGACTCAATTGGTGTAGAAACTCCTGATCAAAATAAATCAGGTGTACACTCTATATTACTGCAGAAAAAGATCCTGGTCCCCCCTCCGGCGGCAGCTGGGAGTGTAATTACCACACCTGATTTATACGTGATTAACAAACGGCTATAACTTACTTTTCGCACCAAAGCGTGGTAATAAGTTTCCTCTACTTTTCACCAAACAGGCTTGATATCGCAGCAGAATGAATGTACGTGACTCTGGCGGGAGCATATGGTATATTTCTCCGTCATCAATAATTCATGCGAAATGAGCAAAAATTAGTCGGCCCGGTTACTGCCGAGTTTGTTCCGCATTAATTTTGCCGACGTGTTCTAAATGGGGTCGTTAGGCTGAAAACAAAGTGCCTCTCTCAGTGTATTTAAAAGAGAGAATTGCTTCGTGAGAGTCTTGTTCACGGTCTTACACCTGCTCTCTTTGTAAATAAGAGTATTGTTTACAGCCTATGCAGGCTATGAAGTTTGTGACTGATTATCAGATTTACTTCTAATTGAGAAATGCATCACAGCCTGCCATAATAAAGAGAGAAAGATCTGCAATGCAATCATAAGCACACTCTTAAAGGCAAGACACTGCAGGTGAATAAGGTAAAAATGACCTAGTATTGCCCATCTTCTCCTGTTGATTAAGAACCGCAAACATTGGTTTTTATTAGTTTTTAAATTACAATATTAGACTTTTTTTATTGAATGTGAACTAGTTTTATTACATCTCTACCACAGTAATCTGATCACTGTATACAGTTGAAGTCAAAATATTAGCCCTCCTGCAATTTTCTTTTTGTTTTTCAAATATTTCCCAAATAATGTTTATCAGAGTAAGATTTTTTTTCACAGTATTTCTTATAATATTTTTTCCTCTTGAAAAAGTCTTATTTGTTTTATTTTGTCTAGAATAAAAGCAGTTTAAGTTTTAAAAAAAAACATTTTAAGGTCAAAATTATTAGTACCCTTAAGCTTTTTATTTTCGATTGTCCAATATTTTACATTGATTTGCCTAATTACCCCAACTTGCCTAATTAACCTAGTTAAGCCTTTAAATGGCACTTTAAGCTGAATACTAGTGTCTTGATAAATATCTAGTAAAATATGATGTACTGTGATTATGGCAAAGATAATAATAATAATAATACATTTTTATTTATATAGCGCCTCAAGGGCACTTTTACAAAGAATGTAACAAAAAGAGATACTACAAGAGATAGTACAAGCAGACATTAAAGAAACAGTAAACAAGTAGAGATAACATTACGGTCGCAAACATACAGGGAATCAAAAATAACAAACTGGAAATACAAAACAAGACCTAAGAGACAAATATGTAGAGTACAGGTGGGTCAAACAAAGGAGTGTTCAGTGCAAAGGACTTTATGAAAGTCCAAAATCTCATAACTGACAGATGCATGACAAATGTGTTTTAACCTGCAGTTTCAAATCCTAAATGATCATTATAATGATGGCCAGTCACACACATATACATCTGTGTATAAACTACACAATCCTTAGTGCTTCTACATATTGTTGGCTTAACCTCGTATGGCCCTAATCTTTCTGTGCACCGGCTGCTTCTCTAGTGGCACTTTGTCACTCACAGTCTATGAGCAAGGAAAGGCGAAAGAAAAGACCAGGAACAATAAGGTGAGAAAATGTCCCTCTCAGCCCAGGCTGGCTGAAGTGGAGCCGTGTGCGCGTGGAGAAGCTGGAGGACCATTAGACCACAGGGATTATTAGATTTTAGGGGATGTGTGACCCCTTCTGTCCTCTCCTCTGACACTCACACTCATTCATGCACACCTAACCTGCCGAGCCAAATGTAATGAATAGACTCTGACAATGTGGCAGAATTGGATGTTTGAGGATTGTGGTTCTCTGTGACATGGTGTCAGAAAAAGGGAGAGGGAGAAAGAGAGAGAGAGAGAGCAAAGGTCTAGATGTCATCTTCTGTCATGAGCCCTGCATGCTTTTTGGAGAGGTTTTATTTTATTTAGGGAATATTGTGCAGCGTATACCTTCGGTATGCTCCAGTATTAAACTTTTTAGCTGATATTTATAAAGCAGTATTCATTGCTATTAGTGATTTAATTGTGTTTATTACTTATTATCCTAAATAATTAGTTTGCTTTGGTTTATTTAAATAATTTAGAATAAATAAATTATTAGAATAATTTGGAAAAAAAACATTATTCAAAATATATTAAAAATGTGTTCTATTATATAAAATTATATTGTATCAAACAATTAAATAATATAAAATTGTAGTCAACCTTAAAACAAATTAATTTAACTGTAAGGAATGTAATTTAATTATTTTACTGTGATTAAATTATTTTAAATTTGTAATAATCTTGTGTGATTGTAATTTTTAGTTTTTGTCTTTTTATTAAATTTTATTAAATTTTGTTATTTATATTAAAATATTTAAAATATGTTGTTACTTAAAGCAACTGAAAAGAAATAAAATAAAATGTTGGTTTTACACATTTGTTATTTATTTTATTTTTTACATTTTATATATTTTGTGTTTTATTTTAATTAACAAAACCAGTTTGTTTTATGGTCATAAATTTACTTTAATATAATTAATGTGGGACTGTGTGGAAAATGTATGTTTATTAACAAATTTACTATATTTTGTATTAATTTTTTACTATTTTATTACATTCATTATAGTTACAATATTAAATATAGAAAGAATTAATAAAATCTGACTTTTTGCAAATAGGTTACTGATAAAATCAATAATATTGTTCAGTAACAAACATGCATAACGATATTTTGTATTCTTTGTAAACAGAAAGCAATGCTGTGAGTCACAAATGACTGCTTATGTAAAAACAAAAATGATTATTTGACATTTTTAAACAGAATTGTGTAAAATTGTGCATTAATTTTCACTGTTTAAGGAAACTTAAGTCACAAAAAGAAGTCTGAGAAATGTTTTATAAGGTTCTGTCATAATATAGATAAAAGAAATTGAAATGGTTGCATATATCTTTCAACAACTAAGCTGTATATCGGCTGGATTTTCCATGCAAACTGAACATTTGCATGTACTTTGCACTGTATATTACTGTTAAAATAATAAACAGTATGCTCGTTTTCTATTCTGGACACAGCCTGCAGCTCAGCTTACAGTATTTCCTCTTGCTCGGCTCTGAGAAAGAGCCAAATGTGGAGGAGTTCATGCATTTAAAGAGAGAGTGGAGAACGCAAGGTCTCATTAATTTACAAATGTGGTTAGTTAAGCTCAGTCAGATAGATGAAAAAGTGCTTAAATAATTTGCCTAGTTTTACATAGTTCGCACCCTCTGCTCATATCACTAAATAATCACTAAACCATACAAAGCAGGCAAAACTTTCACTGCTTCACTGGTGCATAGATTTCAGTCAGTGTACAGGTTTGTCATTAAACACAGGCAAAGTGAAAGAGTGTAGGCCATCAGTCCACATCTGCTTCACTGCCGCATACTTAAACACTGTTTGTGTTCATTGAAACTTTGTTCTTCATTTTTATTCTTGCAATAAGTTGTTCTGCATTTATTTTCAAAGATATCATATTGTACAAACATTAGTAGACCATATTTTTATTTTACCAAAAGCTAACAAAGAGAGAGCGAAGAAAACTCAATATCAGATCTTGATATTGAGATTCTCAAACTTAAAGCATGCGACTAAAAAATGAGGGGTATACCAGAAAAGGTCCCCAATTTTTTTTCAAAAGTATTTGGTGATCCTCTGACACGGAACAGTATTTGGTTGCAGTAGGAAAAAAGTTTGTGATCCAATGTTTTGTAGAGTGATGAATTCCAGTTAATTAAAATACAGTTTTTCCCTGTTGTTTAATAAAGTCTCAATAAATATTTATGATGCTTTCTGACCAGAACCATTAAAAAAAGCAGATAAATATTGAAGTGTAGAAAGTACATTATCATCATCCGAATCAATATAGCAACCTGTGTGTGCCAATATTATCAATTTGGGCTGCAGTGTCCTATAGGTTTGAGTATTAAGTCAGATGCCCTGATTCAGATTTGATGAATGGAGATTTAATTCAAATGCTTATGATATTTCCCAAACAGAAAAAGGTAAATATCAGTTTACAAGTGGTAAATTAATAAAAATAATTTATTTTAAAAAATGTATTAAATACTATTGCACATATTAAACATTAACAAATGCCTCAGTTATTACAGGTCAAAAGAGTGGTCAGATTTTTCTTTTAAGAATATTGAATATTGTACACAATAGACAAGTCAAATGCCTTGTTTAAACAGGATTAGGTTAATTTACATTTAAGATCAAATGTAACTGTAATATTTACAACATTTCAACTATGGCAAATCATATTTCTTTGTTCTCGTCAGCTTTTCCACTATAATGCCAAATGGTTCTAAGAACAGTTAGGTATAGTTCCAGATAAATTTCTGCATGAGCCTGGTACAGCACAATTACAAACCATTCTCTGCCTGCAATTCTAGGCACGTTTAGACAACTGTGCTAATGACATGCATGCGCTCATGACATAGCCACTTTGTTATCTGGCTGCCAGTTTCTATATACTGTAGCTAGCAGAAGTGTGCTATTTATTTTTTCCTGTTAATTAGTGAAGTAAATATCAGTTAATAATGGGCAAGGCAAGTTTATTTATAGCACATTTCATACACAGTGGCAATTCAAAGTGCTTTACATAAACAGAAATAAAATTGAAGTAAGAAAATGCAAACAATTAATAAAAAAATATCACAAAACAAGAGCGTGATGACATCCCACCGCCAGTTTAAAGACACGTACGCTTCAATACAAACTAGATTAGACTTGTTTGATTAGATTAGATTAGACTAATATATCCATGCTAACAGGCTCAGATCAGCATGGAATGGTTAACGAACAGAAACTCAGTAAATCTGAAATGCTTAGTGCTGCCTTTTTGTTTAAGTGCACTCTAAAAAAAAGGTTCTTCAGTGGTTCTTCAGAAGTTCTTTGCGATATTTGAGGTGCTATTTAGCACTTTTACTGTGTAAAGAACCTTTAAAGCACCATAAAGGTTCTTCAGTGGTTCTTTAAGGTGGTCAGGGTGCTATATAGCACTTTTACTGTGTAAAGACCATTACAGCACCATAAAGGTTTTTCAGTGGTTCTTTGGGGTGTTTAAAGTGCTATATAGCACCACTACTACTGGTAAGCACTTGTTCTTATAGCTAATTCTCATAACTCTTATGCCGGTTTTATTTGCGGAAAGGGTAAAGTAACATTATGAGCACCTTAAAATATAGGTGCTATATAGCACCATTTGACAAAAGTACTATATAGCACCTATTTTTTTAAGGTGCTGTATAGCACCAAAAAGGTTCCCCCCTCGTTACGACCAAAGAACCAGTTTTGGTGCTATTAAGCACCTTTTTTTTTTAGAGTGTGTTAGTAACGTTAAGGGTTCACCACTTGCATTCGCCATGTTAAACTTTTCATTGTAGTATCCAGCAATTTAAGGAAGAGTAAAGTGATGAGGGAAAGGGATCTAGTAAAGAAGACTAGTTATACATTCATCAGAGACTTTCAGTAAAACCAGAAATAAATACAAAAAAGATTGATTAATAACTTTAGGGAATCAATATTGAATGGTTAAAAATTATTAAATAAAAAATATATTTTTCCCCAGCCCTAGTACACAACTAACAATGCTGTATTGTGTCAGGTCATGCCAGTAGAAGGTGATGCCAATTAAAAAAATAAAAAGTACAGGTTTGTACACATACTTGTTGCCTGTTGTTAGGGTCAAATACTTGCACATGCCTGTAAAGAAGGGAGAAGGATCTTTTTCGTAGTAACTATAACTATTGGTGGAAATGCTTTTCAGTATGTTTTGCCTGCAGAAATGATTTTAGTTAAAGGATTACCTTTTGGAGGAACTAAACTAGTTCTTATTTCAGAATAGGGGCCAACCCAGCACAACAGAAACTGTCAGTGACATAAGTGTACGATATCTGAATGAATGCATGCATTGTGAATCTCTGGGACAGTTTTTTAGTGTTCCAAGACAAACACATTCAGAAGGCAAATATTATCTGTATTTACCTGTTTCCTTTGTCTGCCATGTTACGTTGTTTGTCTTGTGACATGTAGCACTGCAAATTGTCAAAGGTGATTTTTTTTTTTTTTTATTTTTTTTGGTCCTCCTTTACAGTCACATTACACAAAAACACACCATTCAGTCATGATACAACAAAATACAGCTTCAGTCACAGTATCCGTTATCCAGCAGTTGTTGATTTTGTTGAATGCTACATTTGATGCTGCTGTCTGCTGGTTTACATCACATCAGTGTTCCAAGTGACAGTGTGAATGCAATCGGGAAATTGGCCTTGGGGTGGAAATTATTTCTCAGAAGACCTGCCTGGCTAGTACTTACAAGACATTTTTGTAGTTTGCATGATGATAACATATTTCAAAAACCTGCATAAAACCCAATTTCAAAAGTTTATCCTGTCAGGGTCTTAAAACTTTGATGTTTTAGTAAATAAACAGACTTTTTAAGTTAAAAATAGAGTAGTGTAAATCTGAATTTAAAAAATTATTAATTTCACTTTAAAAAAATACCTTTTTCATTTATTCATTATTATTATTATTATTATTATTATTATTATTATTATTATTATTATTATATTACTAGTGCCAGAAATAGGCTTCCACATAAATAGACTCAAATTAGGAGCAATTTAATAATTATTGTTCAAAAGCAATACTGTACAGTTGTAACTGTAAACCGTGTCCTTCATGGCAACAACAGTTTTTCTTCTTCTTTTTTTTTTTTTTAACTACAAAAATATACATCTACTGTCTATCTAATGTCTATGTATGTACTATATACTACACCATATATATGTAGCTGAGGGATGTTGTTGTGGTAGGGGTTTTAATGTGCCCATGCGAGCAGTGAGACCAGAGTGTTCAGAGTTAAATGTATTGGAACAAATGCCTTTCATTGCCATTGATCGTTTTAATTGAACAGGGTGAGAATGGGCCATTTTTCCCCAAAACCTGTGGTTAAAAGCTCCAACAAATCTTCAAGACAGATATGATAGAAATTAAAGGGAAGAGTCACACCGATGCAATTGCCTTTAAAAGGACCATTACTGTAAATACATGCAGATTGTTCTACACGAGATTAATGGACACGTATCGCTCAAAACATTTAGACTGAATATTGACTCTTTCTCTCACTCAGACTCCCTCTGTCAGGTGAATGTCACTTCACCGCTGGGAAATTTAACGTTGCTTTTAACCCGTGCTGCCATGTAATTACCTTGACATTTACCCTTCATTAAATCAACTCTACAGCAGCCATTTTATTTCCCCTGCCTCTCGCCATCGAGGCAGACGCCAGTAATTATACATGCTAATAATTAGAAACAGTGGGCTGTGGAGCTATCAGTCTAAAACGCAGAGCAAATACTGTAATTTGCCATGATTCCTGACCTCCCCTGCGTCGTTCATTATTTTTGTGGCGAGTTGAAGGGCAGAAATGCGATTAGAGAAGTGCACGATGAGACCGAGTGACGAGACGAACGCCTGCTACTCTTCTCATTCCGTTCATCGCTTGCGTTATTACGACAACTGCCAGGGAATTGGCCCAATGGTGGATGGCGGCAGTAACGATCCACCGGGGACTCGTCAATCAAACTTCCCAATGCCACCCCGAATTGAAATTTCATCTGCATTTGAATTAGCGACATTATTCGCCAATTTACCTCAGAGTGAACATTTTTCCATTGGAGATGGAATTAAATTAGAAAACGAGTGAGTCTTTAATTTCCAGATTATTAATCACGGAATATAATTCACCTCCACATACCTTAAGGGCAAGCACATTATCCTAAGTGGCATTTTATCTCCTGACCGTGAAAGCCGATGCCCTGATGGCGAGGTGTCGCACAAATCTAGTTTTTCAGAAGCAGATGATAAAAGAATACATCTCGCTCCATCATGGAAGACATAATATTAGCAGCACTTCCTGCCTGAGAGCTTATTTGACATGAAATTGGGTGGTTTTTAACCTATAAATGCCGCGGTAAAATTACTTTTCTGTAAGTGGAGAAAAGTCAGCATAATTTGAGATTTATTCTGATGGGAAGTGGGTCATGTACAGAGACCGTTCACAGAGACTGCCTTAGCTTAAGCTGAATGAAAGCCATGAGCTAGCAAAATAGTCAGAAACTTGCTGATTTAGAGGCCGATTTAATTGCTTTTGTGCTGATTAAATTACAAAAATTATCTAAGCACCCAGGTGTACATTTTTGCCGTTTGTTTTGAGACAGTATGTACTGTTGCTGCATTTGCTAGCAAGAAATTTAGTCAACTTAAAGGCACAATATGTAAGATTTGTTTTAATTAAAATATAGATAAATCATTAAAACATTGTTATATATTTGGCTGATTTGTGTACTTGCAAGCTAATTTTGCTAGTGACTCAAAAAGTGTCCTGTGTTGCTACGCTAATGACAACACCGTCAATTTACTGTTTGATTTTATACAATATAGGGAAACACCAAAGATGATTTTATTTGACTGCACAGAACAGCATGATTACAGAACCCAAAATGTATTGAATATATGATAAAACAGTGTATGATCCTGACTGGAAGAACCGTAAACAGGCAACACAGGCATAATAAAATTCTTTAATGATACTGTGTTGCGTTCACCTTTCAACAGTTGTGTTTTATTTTGACTTCTTCCAATCTTACTCTGTGTCATACTAACAAGATAGTATCACTCAACCATGAACGTAATTTCTGCCCCGTAGTCCCATAGGTGTAACCAAGACTACAACTCCCATGATTTGACACTTGATCACTGTGTCATCAAAATACATCCTTGTTTGTTGTGAATAAGCACCCTCTAGCAGTAAAAATGACAAACTGTGCCTTTAAATAACTTATGTTAATTAAATACACTGCCTGCCCAACTCAAACTCATTTTATTCATTCATTCATTTTCCTTGGGGATAGTCTCTATTTCAGAGGTCTCCACAGCAGACCGCCAACTATTCCAGCGTATGTTTTACTCAGTGGATGCCCTTCCAGTTACAACCCAGTATTGGGAAACACCCATGCATACTCATTCACACACACACACACACACACACACACACACACACACACTCACTCACTTACTCACTCACTCACTCACTCATACACTTTGGACAATCTAGTTCATCCAATTCATATACTGCATGTCCTTGAACTGTGGGGGAAACCGGAGCACCGCGAGGTAACCCACGCGATCACCAGGAGAACGTTCAAACAGAAGTGCCAACTTTTTCAGTTAATGTAATTTGAAACATAAGACTACACACTGTTACAGAGTAAATCACTTGTTACATTACCCTGCTAGCCACCCAAAAATACAACTCAAACATTATTTCTCCCCTTCATCATTTTTTTTAGCAAGTATGTGTTTTATTGGTTGTAGTTGTTAAAGGTTGTACTGTGATGTCCATTTTTAAACGTAAAATCTGCTGTGTGCCCAAGTGCATTAGTGCAGTGGTGTCAATAAAGAATGGTATTTGAACACACTGTTATGTATGTCTGAAATATAGAATTCTTCTTTCCTCTGTGGTACATTCAGGCAGAGTTTGAACCATGACACGTTTGAGGGCAGCGCTGCGTCAGACTCAACCTAATGCCTACTGTAATAGTGGCTCTTAGTCAAACCTGAAGTCCTGGGGTACCACAGGGCTCCCTGTGCAGGTGTGCATGAATATTAATGTTAATACTTTTAAAGCATTACAGACTTAAATGTGACAGAGCAGCTAGCGGCTAATCACAGATAAAAGCCCATTACAACTCTAACTACTGCTCTGTCTGTGGACTGAGCCACTCGGAAGGTCAGTTTGAAATGCTTCAAATCAGAAAACACGAACGCGATACTGTCTTTAGCTCTAGGTTTTATAGACTCACATTATGAAAATGGTCTTGTTTAAAATAGTACATAAATTGTGCCTAGTTGTTGCATGCTAATAATGGCTATCATGCAGTAAAGCTAACGTGCATGACGTGTTTCTGTTCAGAGAGTTTTAGAAACGGTCAAGACAGAAACAACACAAGCACGTGGACATGATTACGAAGGAAGCTTAAAAAAGAAAGTTTACCCAGAAATTATAATTTAATCACCCCTGAGGTTTCTTTTTCTTTAGAACACAAAAGAAGATATTTTGAAAAATGTCAGAAACCTTTAACCAGTAACTGTCATAGGAGACAAATACTATGGAAGTCAATGGTCACAGGTTTCCAGCATTTTTCAAAATATCTTCTTTTGGGTTCAACAGAAAAAGGAAACTCACACGTACTCAAATGACTTTTGCCGCTTGTTCAAACTACTATTGTAAAAACTATTTCAAATGAGTTGAAACAACACGGTATAAGGTTTTTGGCAGGACAACTTGTTTTATGTTGTATCCACTTACATTTGTAACAGCTATTAAGTTGACTTAATTGATTTGTGTTGGGAATACATAAGGGATTTTGTGGCACCCAGCATTTTTACATTGCAGGATTGTGAAGTGATAACTGTAGTAAAATTGTCTTTAAAACAGACAACATAAACTAAATTAAGATTAACTGACCTCAACTCTAGTTAAAAACATACTGTTCACAGTAGTACTAACTGCTTGATAAACAAAACTGTAATAAATTGTCTTAAAAACAGACAACATGAAAAGATAAAGATTAACTAACCTCAATTCCAGTCATAACAATAAATAAAAGCTAATGTAAATCAAAACCACCTATTCGGTTCTCCCGCTCAACTTCGTTGTGCACGGAGTGAGCACTGATTGGTTAACATGTTTCTCCCGCTCAGCTTAGCTGTAATTGTCTGGTGTGCTGGGTCAGCTCTGATTAGTTCAATTCAATTCAATTCACATATTAAAATCATGCGCACAAATCAAAGTAAATTAATAGATATTATTGCAGTCTTACGCGATTTAGAAATTGCGTGTGCTTAAATCGAGATTTTTATTTTTTTTTGGTTTGTTTTGTTTTTGTTTTTTTTTCCCCGATTGCGATTAATTGCACAGCCCTACCTAATGGAATAGGATAGCAAAATGTGCATCACATTTAGAGTAAGTGTGGTTTACTTTTTCTACAGCCATCCACTATTATTGAAATGTTAATTAAAAAAATTAAATCATAAAAATTAAATTCTATCTCCACAGTGAAAAATGCATCTACCTATAAGAAAATACTGCTATATTTGCTTGGCATAAATGCCATCTCACTCCATAGTGAATTTTTGTAAGGGTGACAAAACTTCACTTCTGCTTCCTAATTCTAGCATTAATTTGCTATAATTTCTTTTACAGTATAGGTTGATAGTATTTACACAGAATAAGCAGGGAACAGGTATGTTATTATGATGATTATCGTACATGGCAGACAAAGTTACATACAGTCCTGTGCCTTTAAAAACATACAGTAATTTCTCTTATACAGTAGTTTGACAGTATTTACCCAGAATAGGCAGAGAATGATGCATAGCGGCAAGAAATAATCTCTATTACAGTTACTGTACCTACTGCAAGTCTGCATACAGTATGCTTGTTTCTGCATACAATATTGCAAGTTATGGTACAAAATGCACTACAGTGTTCAGCAGTGAAGGTTAATCTCACATCTGACATGTCTGCCTTACGTCTGCCATATCCATTAGAATTAATTTTTGAAGAACTACAGTAGATGTTGTATTTAGCCCTCCTACCTTCTCAGATTTATTGTGTCGCTCATCAGCCACCCCACAGTGTTGTTGAAAAGAGTGTTTGTCTCCAAAAGACACAGATAGTTTTTATGAATTGAGATCTCAGGTGAGTGAATGAGATAGCACGCCAAAGCACTGAGCTCAGGAAAACTGTGTAAAACAGATAAACAAAGGCTTCTAGCAGAGCGAGGAGAGATGTCACACAGCATGTAGTAATGCAATCTAAAGCAAGCGCTGTACACTCCATCGCTAAAAAGAGATTAAGACCTCATGGGGTCAGTCGGAGAGAGACAACGCACAACAAACAGCTCTTACATCTAATGCCTCGCGACTTCAACAACAGCAGCCGAGACAGCACAGCGCAACAATCCATCACCGCCAGGACGTGCTTGCCAACACCATAGTATGACAAATGATGGCTGACTTGATTGAAACCTGACAAAATTACCTTTTATTTTATAATAATGTCTGGCAGCGAAGCCCGGCCCACGATAAACACAGATCCATCACCTGACTGTCACCGAGCGACTCTCTGTAATGGCTGATCAGCGAGTTTAGCCTTCGAGACTCCAAACTTACCAGCAAACTGTCAACACGAGGCCGTGCCGCCCCGACACTGACAAATACTCACCCTGACAGGGCCACAAATCACGCGGCAAAGAGTTTTAAAACTCAATATTCACTGGCCACGCATCTGCGGCGCGCTTGTTAAAAGTGTATTACGCTGGCCTCAGCTACGAGCACACTCTTTATTATTACTGTATTGACAGCGACTATAATAAAGTTGTGTTTTTGGAAAGCTCAGAAGATGGGAAAGGCAGGAATGAGGGAAGAAAGACAGGCGGAGAGGGGGTAAAAAAGCAATAGTGATAATGACAAAGGTCCCTTCTCTGGAATATGGTGAAATGGCTCATTGATTGAAAAATGTTATGGTGGGGAAAAATGTGAAAGTGTTGTGATTGATGACTCTTTCTCTATTTAATTCGCAGGCTCAGCCTTGAAAAACACAAGCAATAATAGGCTACATGAAATGACTTTGCTTCTTGCACGCAACTGTATAGATGTATTGAGTTTTTAAGGTTCGGATCAGTCCTAATTCAGACTGAGCAGATTTTTGCACAGCATCATCAGAATCACCCTTGGTTTTTTTTAACAGCTGTTTTGTTGTTTTTGTTGTTGCTATTGTTGTTGTTGTGTGTGTGTGTGTGTTTTGCACACAAACTGTCTTTTGGAGTTTCCATTGACATAAATTAAGATATAATTTGAACAACATATTAATTGGGTTTTTAATTTAAGTTTGGTCAAGTTTTCCATTATCATTTCAGTTTAAGTTTAGTAATGTAATATATAATATATATGTTTAATATTCTAATGTGTGTATACCCCCCAGGGGTATTAATAATTTTGGGCTTGACTGTATATATTTTCAGATACAGTGCAGAGCATAATGAGTACACCCCTTTTAAAAATGAAAATGTTTTTATCCATCTCTCAGTGAATAAAAACAAAACAGTTTTGTGTAAATACGCCTAAATGTATTATCAAACAGTTGAATTAATTAAAATAAGAGTTTGGTCACCAAACGTCATTATGAATAGAAAGATAATACATTTAAATTAAGAAATTGTATTACAAACAACAAATTTTCATTCATTCATTCATTCATTCATTTTCTTGCCGGCTTAGTGCCTTTAGCCTACCCAATTTACCTGTACCACATGTCTTTGAACTGTGGGGGAAACCGGAGCACCCGGAGGAAACCCACGCAACCACGGGGAGAACATGCAAACTCCACACAGAAATGCCAACTGACCCAGCCGGGGCTCGAACCAGCGACCTTCTTACTGTGAGGCGAACGTGCTACTCACTACGCCACCGTGGCGCCCAACAAATTTTCAACTAAATTTTATTTATTTAATGTTCCTCTTGATACTTCCTTTGTATCAATATTTTATTAAATTTTCCCCTTAACATTAGCTTGGGTGTACTTTTTGGCCTGTGATCTTATTTTATGGATCTTTTGTGATTTTGAATTTTTTTGTGAAGTTTACTGTAGTTTGGAACTGACTAATAGTTTGGTACTAATCTAATGTATATACACAAATATATTATTGTATAGCATCCTATAGAAAATATACATTCAAAAGAGAGATCTGTGAGGATTGTACTTATGTATGCTGGGCATATGTACTATATAGTAAAATAGAATTTGTTGTAGTTTTATGTATTCTCTTCCAGTTCTAGTGTAAATGTTAATACAATTTTTTGTTTCAGTTGCAGTGACTTTATACAACTGTTGAGCACAAAGCATTATATATTTTAAAAAAATGTTTGTTTCATTGTGAGTGTGGAGTGCTGTTAGTTTGAGCCCCAAAGAATTTTTTGTTGTGCATAAGAAGAAAAAATCATGACCATAGACAATATGTTACAGAGTGAATAAATGCCACAAAATTTTTCATTTATTTCAAGAACTGGCCGTCATTTAGATGACATAAATGCATCAACTTATTGGTTGTCTTAGTCCTACAATGACAATCCCATGCTTGATCATCGTCTCTAATCATAGCATAGAGATTGTCCTGGTGAAACCGCATGAGCTCTGTCACACTACAGATACGGCCCACTAAGTGTGCTTAAGGCTCATTGTTAACATAAGGCCAAATCTGTAATATAGCATGGACAATTAAGTGCACAATTTTTGTATAAATGCAAAATCCTTCACTGTGAATAATTCAGTCAGGCCTCTCCAGCTCGTTTAATAGAATGGCGGCAGAGTGAGGAGCTCATTTGGCCGTGCAGCCGGGTTTAATTAGATTTTATGATGTATGGTATTGCTAATTCGGTGGCCCTCTGTGCGCTGTCTACGGCGGCCCTTTGCTCTCCAGCTCGCCTGTCACGGACCCATTTTTAACCGTATTGAAAAATTCAGGCTTTATTATCGCCCAGCTCACTCACTCCACCCAATCAGAGCGCAAAGTAATGAGCTACTTAACTCTCTCTCTTTCTCTGTTCCTCCATCTCCAAAGCAAAGGAGAAGAGGGAGGAAAGCATTGGCCATCCAGTTAAGAGGTTAGTAAAAATCAAAAGAAAAGGACAAGAAGTTAATGGAAAAAGAAAAGAACGTGGCAGTAACCGGCAACTGAGGACGGAACCTAGTAAAGAAAGTGGACGAGGTAATGAAGATGTAGGAATTAGAGCTGCTTCAATTCAGATGTCCCATTTTAGTTCAGATTTACAAACTCATCATTGATTTAAATTAAGAGAAAACAGATTTAATACTGAGCTGTTGATATGTTTTTGTACTTGCTTTATTTCATGTATCATCAATACAGAAACATTAATACAGAATCTCTATTTCAGGCAGGTGGAATAAGTCATATAGCGATTTTCAAGTCAAATGCTTTTGAGAATCAATATCAAATACACCACTTATTAAAAATAAAAACAGTATTTATTTATTTGTTTTTTGCTCAGCCCTTGTCAAAATGTGAGTGACGTTGATGTTCCACCACTGCCGCATTAGTGTTAACACTACTGATTCATGAGGGAACTTTCTAGATGCCTGTAGCCATGCAGCTGCCTAATGCGCTGTTCCTGCATGAGCTGCCAGCCTAATACATCTCACTCGGAGAAAGGTCACAGATTGGGGGAAACACGGCTGGGAAGTGGGGCTGCAAAGAGTCTCTGACCTCGTGCCAACACGTATATGCACAAACATTTCTGGATAAACATTCAAACTGACTTAGTCACCAGCAGCTTTATAGGTGTTCCCAGAAACTGAGAAATGGTATCGTAGGGAGAATTAAAAGGAATGGATGGAAAAGTGCAGTTTGATGAGGTGGGAGAGTGAGAGAGAGAGAGGGTTGGAAATAAGATGAATGTGGCAGAAATGAAATTAAAGGTGTAAAAATTAGATTAACGGTCAAAGGTGTCAAAACTTCAGTTAATGAAAAATATCTTTCGACTTCTCTAATTACTTGTCTCCTCGAGCAGGTAACGGCAGGTGAGATTAAATGAGATTTCAGGCTATGAACAGATTCATTGTGCAGCACTCCAGACTTTAGTGCTTTGGAATGCTCAAAAAAGCAATGATTTATCACATATTTATTGTATACATATTTACTGTATGTCAGTCTATCAGCACACAAATTAGTGTATTCTTAATTATATATGTAGGTGTGTATACAGTATATACACACATGTACAGTATGCACAAGTATAAAATACATTTTCTTTCTAATTAGTAGGGCTGTACAATTTTGGCTAAAATCAGAATCTTGAATTTTTTTGTTTTTTCATTTAAGTCAAGATCACAATTTTTTCATGATTCTGAAAGGTTAAAATGAGTAGGCTATTATTATTGTTATTTCTCAAAGATATGGCAAAACAACAACAATAATATTAGGCCTATATGTATTTGTGTTTGTTAAAATGCAAAATTTTGCATAAACTTGGGATTGTGGACTTGAACAGACTTTAAATATGTCCTGGTTGTTAATTCCCAGTAAACTGATAACATCAGAATACAACTATTCATAATTCTGAAGTTAAATTATTATGTTTGAGACATATGCTTGCCATTTGTCATTGACAACACTATTAGACCATTTTTTTCACTGGTAAAATGAAACATTTGTCATTATCAGATTCCCTCTTGCATTTTATTCACGTTGTATACTCTAGGCTAGAGTAGTTATACTGACCCATTAAACATTTATTTTCATGCACAACACTTTGTGTTCGCTAATGAAAGAAAAAACATCAAATGCTTTGTGTAATCATAATTCTAAAATGCGTAATGATTTAAATAATTTGCGATATCATTTAAATGATGTGCGCTTTCGGTTTCACTTTTATTGTCGAGTGTGCTCATCATGAGTGCCATCACTTTGAAAAAACAAACAAACAAACAAACAAACTGAACGTTATTTACAACTTTATTACCCACTATCACAGACTACATACTGTAGGTTCTGTTCACTAAAGTAGTCATCATTGGCGGGCATGCGCGTGTCCTCTCGGGAGTAAACAAACAGTGCACCAGCCTAGTGTGAACTCATGGCCGCAAACATCATTACATTTAGACAGAAATTTAAGACTTTTGCGAGCACCTTTATGCTTCTCTCTTGACCTTAGGCATTAATAAAATTAGCTGAACAGTAGAAAAGCTGCATTAATATCGTGTGTAGGGTCGAATCAAGATCCTAATCTTTTTTCGATTAATCGTGCAGCCCTACTAATTAGCCAAACAAATTGTACTTTGTTACTTTGATTTGTGTATTATGATTTGAATTAACCACACTAAATATAGTTGCATTAGTTTTCTACATGGAAAAAGTTATTTAATAATTCTATAGTTTAAATCGTTCTTAATAATTCTCTTATATAAACAGCTGTCATTTATAAGTTATAGTTATAACATAATTCAAAAGTAAATTCAAATTGTGATTGTATAGTATACAGTTGATTGTATATACTATACAGTTTCATTGAAATGATTACATTTAAAAAAAATTGTTTTAAATGTATATTTGTTCAATATTTGAGTTATTTTTACTGACAATCCAGTCAAAATTGAGATTTTATTTATTCATCTTTTTTTATTATTGCTACTTTTTGCATCCCCTAGACATCCCCCTACAAACACACACATTGGGGAAAGTCCGTTGTCTGGCAGGCACTATGCCAATGCAAAAGCCATATTAAAACCTACCAACCTCAAAATCTAACAGTAATCCATTTACAACTAATCAAACATTTACAGAAGTGCAGCTCCAGCCAGGGAGAATGATTCATCAACCACAATCCCCATGTTCCCTTTCGCCTCACATCTCGTTACTCACACTGTATCTCAATCTACCTATGCAAATGAGGCACGAGGGCCAGAGAGAGGGAGAGAATGATAAACAAATATTCATCCATCCTACTGAGGAAATTAGAGGAAAAGGAGGCTAGACGTAGAGATTTGGGCCAGCTTTACGTGTGTGCGTGCGACTTTACTCTCCATCTTTAGCGAGTGAATTATGCATGTGGCAGTAGCCTGTCAGCACCGTCGAGGTGAATTAACTGAGCACGTCGCAGCTTTTGTTATAAATCCTGCTGCCTGCTTTTGTACCCGATTTTCGAACATTCTGTATACCTGTGCGATGACGGATTAGCGTGCCGTTCAGATTAATGTCACCGCCTCGCACCAAGTTCACTAGCTGTGTGAAGCCAGCGGGTAGGGGGGTTGCTGTCGTTATTTTTTTTTAACCCTTCATTTTTTGAGAGACAGGCTCACCCCTTCTGTATGGTAATCCTCTGCTGGGGTCACCACAGGCTAGGCGGCTGGGACTGTTCCCCCATTACGGGACCCATTTGTATATCAGGTTGTAATTACAGCGCGCCTGCCCTCGGGCCTACATTGACCGATCTCACCTTTCAGAAATATACGATTCAAACACAATATAATTACGGCTGTATTAAATGAGTAATGAATTCGCTACTAAGTTCCCTCCACAGCTGCCATGTGTAAATATACCTCTGACAATTGCTGATATGAAATAAGCAAAGGTTTGTGTCTTAAAGGCCTTCATTTTTTTTTCCCCTCGCAAGCCTCAGACGTGTGTGAAAACATCTTGTCCACTGTTCGCTTATCATATCAAAAGTGTGGCAGGCTATTATGCTAAGGGTTTGTTTCGATGTTGCTCAACTTTAATGATTAAAATCTTTGAAATCAATTCCTAGTTTAGCGCCTCAGGGGTATTAACACCTCAGGGGTGTTTTTACTGACAGTGATCAGATTGTATAGTCAATGTCATTCATTCATTCATTTTCTTTTCGGCTTAGTCCCTTTATTAATCCGGGGTCGCCACAGCGGAATGAACCGCCAACTTATCCAGCATTTGTTTTACGCAGCGGATGCCCTTCCAGCCACAACCCATCTCTGGGAAACACATCCATACATTGTCATTCACACACATACACTACGGACAATTTAGCTTACCCAATTCACCTGTACCGCATGTCTTTGGACTGTGGGGGAAACCGGAGCACCCGGAGGAAACCCACGCAACCACGGGGAGAACATGCAAACTCCACACAGAAATGCCAACTGGCCTAGCCGGGGATCGAACCAGCGACCTTCTTGCTGTGAGGCGAACGTGCTAACCACTCGGCCACCGTGGCGTCCAGTCAATGTCATATTAGATGAAATATGTAAAATTGTTATTGCATTGATACTGTAGATAAGGACTAGTGTCCAAGCATGGGACGATAACCGGTTTCAAGGTTTACCACGGTTTGGAAAAGTCAAGGTTTTTATACCGCTAAAATGTTGCGTTATACCGTTCACAAGGTATATGTAAGGTTTTTAATGTATCTTTAGTTTTTTTTGGTAAAGAAATCTGTGTTTTTGAGACTAATGAATAGAGCAGAAACCAATGATTTATTTGAACTATTTAGCCTTTACAGTTACAAAATATTATAAATGTTTCTCAAAATAAAATAAATTATTCAATGGGCAAAAGGTTTTGTTTTGTTTGTGTGTTTTACCAAGACGTTTAAAAGACGTTATTTTAGAGCAGTAATGCCAATACTATGATACTGTGAAGCCGGGGTATTTTTATCCAAGTTTATCATACCGTCAGAAACTTATACTGGCCCATGCCTAGTGGCTACTCGTTGCGTTAAAGGTGTGCAGTATGGATGTAATTTTAGTATTATTATTGCCTTATATAATATAATATAATATAATATAATATAATATAATATAATATACAATATAATTTTTGTTGTATGATGAGCTCTGCTGTGATTTGTGAATTTCGCTTTGGGATTAATAAAGTCTAAACAAACATATAATACTCTGAAATGTACAATTCAAGTATAATTACAGCTATAGTAAGTGAATAATGAATTCACTGCTATGCTGCTAAATTTTCTCCACAGCTGCTATTTTTTTATATATCTGATAAGTTGATTTTCCGAAGATGATGTGAACCTCAAGTTTTTACACTCATAAACCTCTCTGATATGATGACATCTTTTCCCAAAACCTTCTCTTGCCTATATCACTAAATCAAAAGTAAAGGAGGTTATTATGCTAATCACCATTTATGTTGCAGCTAAGATATACATAGTTAAAATCTTTTGAAATCAAAATCTGCTGGCTTCACTAACATACAGTACATTTATTATACTCTAATATACTACTCAAAAACAGTGTAATTTAGGGATGCACAATATATCGTTTCAGCATCGATATCGCAATGTGTCCATTTGCAAGTCACATCCCAGAATAAGCAATGTTGAGTTAGGATTATAGTTGATCGTCATTGAAGACTGAAAACCATAAAGCACTACTTAGTTCACTTTTATTTTGTTTATCTTTGCTTGTAATTTATTTGATTCACTCCATTCATTCATTCAATCTATCTAAATTAATAATTTTGTTCTATAAGAGCTATTCAAGTCATCTGTTAAAATTGTATTCACACCACAATATTGCAGAAAAATAAAGTATAGCTATGTCAGAGTTTTCCAATATTATGCAGCCCTAATGTAATTATAGTTGACTAATTCACTGCTAAGTTATCTCCGCAGCCCCTATTTGTAAATATATCTTTGACAATTTATTCTTACTAAGCTGATATGAAATAAGCAACAGTTTACCTCTATGTTTTCCCCTCACAATCCTTGCATAAAAACATCTTGTCCCCAAACACTTCCTCACTTATCATAAAATCAAGAGTATGGCAGGCTTTTATGCTAAGGGCTGTTTTTCGTTGTTGCTCAGGTTTAAATGGTTAAAATCTAAATTCGCTGGCTACTTGAACACCCCAGACGCTTATAATACTGCTGCAGATTTGTTCTGCCTCAGAATAAAGTGTACCTTTTTTTATTTGAGATGAAAATGCCAGTAATTTATCTGAGATTGATGATGTCTTGCATTTGTACCCAATAAATGAAAAATAGATGAGGCCCAGAATTCTTTCGTTTAATATTTAAGGCAATATTAAAGCCTCCGTTGCAGCCAGCGGAGGTAGTTTTATTTAAGAGGAATAAGACTATCGGGCATTGTTTGCCAAGCACCTCATGTTTATTTGATGGGATTTTTGTGGCTTTCAGAGGAATTCCAGACGCTATGGAAATTGCATCTATTGCATAGTTCTTTTAAAAGTAGCATACTTGTGCTTTTATTATGTATGGCTGGCATTTTAAAGGTTTGCGCTTTCTGCTTGTGTGAATATTAATAGCCTATTTCTGTTGCTTTGTTTATTCTCCATACACTGCAAAAATGATGTCTTTATGCATTTTTAATTGCTTGTTGTTGGGTTGATTACACCTTTAGTTGATTTCTTTTGGCTTGTTTTTCAGTAAAAATATTTAAAATCCTTGGACTGACACGTTTTATCTTTTTTTAAACAGTTTTGTTTGTTTAAAAAGTCTTAAAATTAGTATATTTAAAAAATAAATAAAAGTTTTTATTTATTCATTTTTAACAAACTATGCCATTTATTACTACTACTACTACTACTACTACTACTACTACTACTACTACTACTACTA
>CAIGQQ010024821.1:146885-162307 GCA_903798035.1 Danio albolineatus
TACTACTACTACTACTACTACTACTACTACTACTACTACTACTACTATCGGATGCTCCGATGGATCAGCTGGAGATCGGTATCACATTTTATGCCTTGATCAGTATTCGGAAGTGTTTGTTTCTGGGTTTATAAGCAGACAAATATGCATTTTAACTTATGATGCATCACATATGCGCTCCAAGCTTTTTCTTCATTGAGGCATGTTGAATTATTCTTCCATCATTTGCAATGTTTCCAAATTACATTGATAGTTATTTTTCTTACCAATTTTTTTAATCTGTTTTATCTATTATTTTCTGTAACGCTAACTAAATGGTTATAAGAGATGTGTTTAAGGGATTATGTGCAGCATCCTTCATTAGTTCTTTTAAGAAAAGGAGAGATCTCCTCTTAAGTATCATACTTGGAGGAAAAATATGCTTTAATGTTAAAGTTATATAAAGAATTGGTACTCTGTATCAGCCAATCACCATGACGAGGGATTGGTACTCTGTATTGGCTCCAAAAATCCTGATCCAAGCCCTTACTACTACTACTACTACTACTACTACTACTACTACTACTATTAATAATAATAATAATAATAATAATAATAATAACAACAATAAAGAAAATGTTAGTTCATAAATTAAATAACCAGACTACTGGCCATCTTAGAGACTTTCCCGAATAGCCCAGCATGATTTTACTCCTTAAATACAAACTTTTTATTTTTTTAATGTACACAATCATAATTCCAAATGTTCAAACAATAGCTCCGCCTCCGAGACCATAATGGCCCATCTTCATGAAGAGTTCATGAATGTCAATTGCTGGAAAACTGGCCCGTTTCATAATGAACCTCGCCTAATTTCTCCCTCCGAGAGCTGCATTAGTCAGTAAGCTGCTCTACTCTTGAGGCATTTGCTTGCTATAGATATATCTCGGAGCAATCAGGCCTGCCATGCAGTTGAGTACTACTTCTCAGTCTAGTGCTGGTTAACTGCCTTATTCAATCTAAGTGCAGAACAACAGCAGGCCGCTGGTCTCTCCTGCATGAAGAAATTAAATCAAGCCTCGAAAAATCCAGCAAAATAAAAAAGAACCCCTCTATCTCTCCTCGTCTCGCTCTCTCATGCTTCCAAAATGGGGCTTTACAAGCACGATTCTGGGCCTCTGCGTTATTTGATTAACGTCAATTTGCCAGTGTTTGAACCGAACATCAGAAGGGCGAGTGGCAGTAAGTCGGCCGGATGATCAGGCCTCTACACACACACTTGAGCACGAGGCCTGCAATCAACCACAGCTGAGGAACAAGTGGCCCAAACACAGCTGTCTGTCGGCCCACACCCGCCCCGCTAATAATGCGCAGGAGCCCGGCATTTTCACAGAGATTAAAAAAATGAGTGAAGAGTGAAGAGGGAGGGAGCTGGAGAGATCTTAGCGCTGCCGTGACAGACAAAGCGAATGCACTCCATGAGGAAACGAGTGCGCTGTAAAGTGGAGCGGTCTAATGCAGCCAGATGGAGAGAGAGAGCTGGATGGTGACCAAGGTTATATAAGCTCCTAGAGTTTTGAGAGATCTGATTGGTGGGATCCACACTTTTGGCACTGAGAACGAACAGATCTAATGAGCGCTATCTGCAAAAATGGCCTCCTGTAGAACTTCAATGGGTTTGTCCTATTATAGCAGGCATAGTTGTCGTTGGAAAAGACAGAGGTGGAGGATGAGGAGGACGGCGCACTTAAATGTAGCTGTCGCACTCCATCTTGGTTCATGCATTCAGTATAAATATTGAATCCTGACAGTCCTGATGAGGAAGTTTATCCTCTTGCGAAGCATTCTATGCATAAAACAATAACTCTGTCACAGGGCTTGAAAATTTGTTTTCACTCAGAAATTGCTGGTAATTTTAAAAAAGAAAAAGTAAAGCATTGAATTGAACCAGATCATTTTACTTCAATTTTCTTTCTTCAAAATTCTGATGACATCAAATACAACCTTTAACATTATAAACTCATTTAAAACTCAATAGTAACATGCTATTTTTAACTGTACAATATTGGTACACTGTAAAATAAAGTATAAATATATTTTTTAAATATACATGCTATGTATGATAAACTGCACTTGGAGAACAGTGAGGATGACTTATTCCTCCTTCAAAAACGGTGAGACACTTACAAAACACAAATGGGTCTAATGCAATGGTAAATGCATCAGTTTAAAGCAGTTACAATCTTAATGTTAAACTGATTTTTTTTTAATTTATTATTTTTTTTAAGAGTATACTATGTATTTAAATATATATATTTTTTATAAATATTGTAGAAACTTGTATTTTAAACTTGAAATTTGTAAACTTGAAATTTGTTCATTTTGCAATGCCATAAACCAGGGGTGCTCAACCCTGTTCCTGGAGATCTGCCTTCCTGCAGAATTCAGTTCCAACCCTGATCAAACACACCTGAACCAATGAAATAGGACCTGAACACTACTTAATAATTACAAGCAGGTGTGTTTGATCAGGGTTGGAGCTGAAATCTGCAGGAAGGTAGATCTCCAGGAACAGGGTTGAGCTCCTCTCCCATAAACAGTATTCAGGAGGTATCCCATCCAATAACTTTTTACATGGGGATACTGTTTTTTAAACGATAACTGATAAAACTTTTTTGTTAAATGATTGTAAAACCATCCAATTACAAGCTTAATTTAAATCAGTTCAGAAAACGACTTCACCCATGTTGCCAAGCAAAAATTCCACCTATCCACCAATTAGCAAAATGGCTAAAAGAGCTGTTTAGCCTGTCCATGCTTTCAAAATACTTCAATATCTGTGTACATATAAAGTCATTAGGTACACTATTGTATACTTTTGACTTTGCAATGTTGTGATTCACCTTGTAATTTGGCTGTTTGGCTTGTTGCTTGGGTACTCTTACAGTCCTATTACTACGGTGAACACATTTATAATGGTACACAGATTTTATTAAACAATTAAGGAGATTGCTAAACATTTTTGGTTTTAACGCCTCCTTAAATGATCCTCATTCACTTTCATTGTAGGTGCCACACCATAACCTTGATTTTTAAAAAAAAAGTAAAGTCAGTAAAGTCAGAAGGCCATGTTAGAATGGAAAATTTGGCTAAATACTTTATTTAAAATACCTTACAATTTTAATCAAATTATTAAAATGTGAGGAACGTTACTTTGATTAAGAGGAAATCTTGGTTAGACTTGCTTATTTTATGGACAGATTATTTGGTCAAAATTATTATTTTTTGATAAGCCAAATTTTCTTATGCATTTCTCAATGAGCATGTTTCTTTGCATCATTACAAATGCACATTTAAAAGTGTTATACTCTCCAAGCACAACTGCTCAACAAGCTTAAGTTTATGCTAACATAATATGACTATACAGTAGTTTGAATAAATGAGTAAAGATATACTGTTAATTTTTCAAGGCTGGATGTCACTTTTGGCCACTGCTTTAAAAAATCCATGTAATTTATACTTTTATTAATGATCAAAATAATACCACAAAATACTGTTGAATAAACGAAACCTCAAATATGTATATATTTTTAAGCGTGTAAATCCTTAAGCTCGACCTCATCCATTAACCTCGGGTGAAGAGTTTCTTCTCACTAACCAGTAGCCTCGGGCTCTTTACCATCTCTGCAGCTGACTATGCGAACGCTGTTGTGTTATGCTGGCGTCTGTGACCACCAGATGGGCTCCATGTTGTAATTCACCCGCTGAAACCACCTATTGGCTTATTCAGATGATATTAACTGACAGTCATTTGCTTACGGGACACAAATTAAATCATCCGCTGGCATTAAGGAGCTCTCTGTGGGCTCCAGAGAATAAATACAGCGCTGTGAGAGATTCTGCTGGATGATTTAAAGAAAGAAAGCGATTGATTGAACTGACGCACTGCAGCTGTGTCCGGTAACACAAAGTAGGCCTGTAATGTGAAAGTAAGACATAACCATTGAGATATTTGAAAATAATGCACACCCAGGATGGTGATGCCGCCAAACTGCAAAGTGGGTGTCCATTATTTTCTAATAATACTATGGATCAGAGTATGTTTTTCCACTTAGACTACAGTTATCACAATTTAAACATTGTTCAGACCTTTGATTTCAAGAAATTTGTCAGGTTTTTGTTCTCAAACTACTCCAGTTTGTGGGACTTGTGACTTCTATGAAGTACTGTGACTGAAATCATTCATTGTAGTGATATGAAACCGTTATACGGTCAAGGCCTGGCCTGAACTACTTTAGATGTGTGTTTATCTGAAAGTGATTTCACACCTTAAAGGCCATTCACAAATCTTTTTTTCTCCTCAGGATTTCAAAAGGAGATGTGGAGCAAGCATGCGCAAATATGCAACATGCTCTCTTTTCTCAGGCATACATACAATGCAGCCAGTTGAAAACATCTAAACATTTGCACCTTGCTTAATGTGACAAGATCTAACCAATCACTTTATGGATTACACACATTTCAGTAATAACAGTAGACTAATTACCTTAATTTAGAGTGCCCAATTTCTGGTGCTTTGTGATTTTCTCCATAATCAAACTTGTATCAGAGCTATAGCAAGGATTTGTCAGTGGTGGTTTCTCTGAGTGCACAGCTGATGGTAGCAATGACGGATACCATGTTATCACAAGCTCAGAAGTGGGTTGAAATTGCTGAAGGAAGATGGCACACTTAACATTTTCCACAAGGTTTTAGATGTGATGTTTTGAATGGCCCCTTAGAATGTTTATCAGTCAGTCAGAATTAAGCATTCACCGACCCTGTGGAATAAGTATATTATATTGCACATCTTATGTCAGTTTTACTGCACTGTTTTGTAGTTTGAAGCCAGTACAGATACCTCGATTTTACAGTCAGTTGTGATTATGATGGATGTCTTCGAGTGGGTCGTGCTGGCATGTTCGATCTGGACACCCTGGCACGAGGGCCTGCCCTCAGAGCAGCTGATATGAATTACCCACAGGTAAAGCAGAACAATCACAAAAGAACTGCGGCCCGTCCATTGCAGCAGCATTTACAAGAAATCAATATCAATACTTAATATAAGCTGGGTGAAAAATGAGCCAGCATAGAGGGGGCATAATAACAGAACAAATGAAAGACCTTGGAGTGTCTGCCCTCCCTGCGGGGAACAAGGGGAGAGGGGGATGGAAAAATACGAGAAAAAGAAAAGAGGACTAAAATTATACTTAGGGTGCACACCTTTTATTGGCAAAATAAGTGAGCAGCCACAATTGTTCACATGTTAACTTGGACTCTGAGGCCTGGAGAAAGTTTTAAAACCGTGTTCGTCAGTTTCGACAATGAGAACTTTGTGTTGGAACTTTGTTTGGGCACTTTAGTTGTGTTTTAAACATTTTCTATATTTGATAAAGAATATACATTTTGGTATGTAAAGACGTTGTTCTTGATTGACTTTTTTTAAGCTATAAGTAGTTTTACATACAGAACGACATGACCTGTAAAGTGATTTAAATGTGGTGAACTTGGATGTATACTACCATCATGGAATTTGTATAGTATTCAAGATACTGTCAAAAAACTCAATCTGTGTCAAGCCAAGGCTAGCAATGACTGTCCTTTTGTTGTGGCATCACCATAATCTTTATATATATAAAAATGAGCAGTTCTAGTATGCTTTACTTGCCAGAGATAACAATGTCATTGAAGAGCTTGAAATGAAGTCACATGGTATGTGGGAAAAACAAAATGTGTGAATTTTTATGTGAAATTATGGTAAAACTCCACTGCACTTTTTTTAGATTTGATTTGCAAGCCCCCTAATCCCCTAGTTAAACAGTCTTTGACCATTTAGAAATCCATTTAGCCAGTATCCGGGTGTGGAGGGAGCATTTTTCACATAGCTATAAACCATTAAATCAAATTAGGACATTAGAATCATGCTCAAAAACAGTAGTCTTGGATAATTTTTATATTTAAGGCTTGACACTTCTGCAGTTACATTTTAATTTTGCTTGACAGAAAATGAAAAGCAATGGCTAGGAACTAGACTCTCATTCTGGAACAATAATAATAAAGGATATTTGCTGGTGGGCGCCACGGTGGCCGAGTGGTTAGCACGTTCGCCTCACAGCAAGAAGGTCGCTGGTTCGATCCCCGGCTGGGCCAGTTGGCATTTCTGTGTGGAGTTTGCATGTTCTCCCCGTGGTTGCGTGGGTTTCCTCCGGGTGCTCCGGTTTCCCCCACAGTCCAAAGACATGCGGTGCGGGTGAATTGGGTAAGCTAAATTGTCCATAGTGAATGTGTGTGTGTGTATGTATGGATGTGTTTCCCAGAGATGGGTTATGGCTGGAAGGGCATCCGCTGCGTAAAACAAATGCCGGATAAGTTGGCGGTTCATTCCGCTGTGGCAACCCCGGATTAATAAAGGGAATAAGCCGAAAAGAAAATGAATGAATGAATGATATTTGCTGGTTTACAATGGCTGCAGCAGGTGCAATGATATTAAGCAACGCCTGAAAATAATCCCCAGCTAGCTAACTAGGTAACTGCACTGCATAACAAAAGTGTGACTGCTGCAGCCATGGTATAGCAGCAAAGTTCCTTGATGGGATTTATGCTAGGCTAAAAGTGGCCATGGCAAACCCGGAGATGGGCTGAATGGATTAAAAATAAGCAAAACACAATGGTTTAACTCTAGGGCAGTTGTAAAATAAGCCAGTCAATTTCCTATTTTAAGTGTTGATGAAATGTTGTGCCTCCTGTTTTTTAAAAAGAAAACACAAAAATAAAAGTAAATGCAATTTCTAAAGCATTACTAATTTCATACTGAAGCAATGTATTGTACATACAAGCACTATGTATTGGAAATAAGGTTTGTTGCTTTTGGAAAAATTCTTCTGTGATTTATGAGAGTCAGAGATGAAAAAGGGTTTCAAGCATCAGAATAATGTTGTCCTGTATATGTTGTTATATAGCTTTCATTTTGTTCATGGACTTTGTCCTGTTGAATCTTATGATTCAACAACAAAAAAAAAAACTTAAAATTTTACCATGAGCTTAAAAAAGACCCACTAAACTTTGTGTAACAATAGTTTAAACAGCAAAAATATTGTCAGCCAGTTTAAAACATGGATTATTTGATTAAAATATATCCCAAAATCCTAAGTTAAATCCTAATTAAGTATCATTTAAAATCTTGGTACTTTAATCTTTATTCCCTCCATTCTTCAAGCGGCCCTCTATTCCCTCCACCCTTTTTAGTATGATTATAAACTCACTTTTTAAAAAGTCTAATTTGATACACATCAAAACACCAAAAACTGAAAGTGTTAAATAACCTAGTGCTCTGAGTTGACCTTTGTTCACATAGCAGAAACACCACTTATGATTCATTAGCAAAATGTATGCAAACTTTATTTAGCATACTGTTTTATCTTGGCATGATGTGTCCATCTCCATTATATTCTGATGAATCAGATGTGTTTGCGTGCAGCATAATTGTGCATTCTTGTGAACACAGCACTTGTCAAAGTCAGTAACCCTGTTTACCAGATGAGGGCACTGCAACCAAGTTCTCCAAATCTTCACGGCTCCCTCAACACTCACAGGAGCCATTCATTCAGTTTCCTGCTGTGGAACGTTCTGGGAATGTCCCTTTACCTCTTAGCACTATAGATGGCAACACAAAAAGAGTTACACAGAAACCGTACAGAACACCTTCAGTTGAGTTTTCAAAGCCTCACACACTTTGACAGAAATACTACACTTAAAGATTTCCGAACTCACCGTTTCCTCTATGTAGGCAGTTTTTCCGCTCTCCAATGCAACAGCTGACTATCCAGCGCCTGACTCCTCCTGAACCTAAGGTGAACATCGCCAATTAGTCCTGGGAGGACGCGGTAGGTTTGCATTGTGGAGGGTGGGTGTCATGTTCGTGTTGTGGGGGATAGAAAGCTTGGGTGCTCCCTGAGGTAATCCGCACTCAGGGCTGATAAAGTGTTCGACAGGCTCAGTGGAACAAAGGCGGCCAGATATTCTTACTGACGCGCATAGTTTGTATCGTCTTTTCAGCGTGAGCTACAGCAATCATGGCGATAGGACTCTGGCAGGCATTCAAAAGCAGGCGAGGCTTTGAACCCTGCCTGGCCCGGTTGGATTATATTTTACACCTGGGGTCTGCTGAAGGACCCATATTAGCAGCACAATGCCGTTGCCTTTGAGGGGTTTAAGGTATTATGTGGCTGTAAGAAAAGGTCAGTTTGACTGCGGAGGGGAGAGGGAGGCGACCCGCGTAGTGACAGTATGGCACTAGGACATGACAGGGGGCGCTTTGTGGTAGAGCAGGTCTTGGCTGGAGGCGAACCGCAGGTACGACAGGAGAGTGGGAGTCGACTCGAAAATGAGATGCGTGATTGTTTCCAGTTTACCTGTTGTTGTAGCAATGATTAGACATTAGTTCAGCTCTACATGAGCGTAATGAGCCACCTTGGTTTGTTTAGATAACAAACTCGGCCTCTCGATCAGCATCTTCGTGCCCGTCTCTCCCCTTCATCTATTCAGTCCCGTATGTTCTTTAATTTCCTCCATTAACACAGATGTATCAACATCTAATTACTCTCTCTCTTTCTCCCTCTTTCAGCTTCTCGTTTGCGCCATCCGTTCGCAAGGCGCTCGTTAAGCGAATGTGCTTAATTATATAAGAAGATAATTGCATGTAAATGCGGGCCCTAAAAGCTGCAGCGCTGGCTGGCAAACGTTGGCAGGATGACTGAGAGCTGGCTTTCAGTACTCTGTTTGTTTATTTTAGAGTGTGGTGATTACATTGAATCCGCTAATGAAGCTAATATGTCGCAGTCTGAGTCCAAGGTGGCGACTGCCCAAATTGGACACAATTATCATTGGGGCACACACACACACACACACACACACACACACACACACACAAACACACAGTCTTGCTGTCCAGAGTGTTATTGTGTATAATTTCCATACTATTAAGGCCTGACTCGTATTGCATTAGACGCATTTGGCAAAGACTTGGCAGTTTAGCGTGATCCAAAGAGACTCCCCTTTAAGCCGTTCGAGACTTTGTCGTAAATCAACATCAGCGTGGTTATTTACCAACCATTATTCTGTTTTCACTCACGAATTATCACTGACAACAGAGCGAAATTTAACATCTTGTTTTGTCGTCCACTTTATTCCTGTTTTAAATGCAGTCTGTTGCTTGTTCATTCAGACTGCCATGATGAGGTTTGAACTCGAGTCAATTTCGGTGGATGTCAAATGAAGGATTATTTATTATGTTTTAAGCAGCAGAAGTCAAGGGGAGCGGCCAGGGAGAGGGCAGCCCCAGAGGGGTCCTTAGGGATGTTCCTTTGGTCCTGATGACATGCGTCGTCCATTATGGGGTAACAAGGGACTGGCGGCGGATTCAGGGGGGTTTATGGGACGGGTTGTCGCCCTCGGCAACAGAAGGCTGCCACCGGCCCCTTTGGGACGGTCAACGCTGGGCCCTTCTTGAGGAATCCAGTTGTCCTAAAATCACACACACACACAATCCCAAGTCAAGACACCAAACAGATGGTTACATCTAAGATCTAGTCTTATATCTGCCTCTTTAAACCTAATCCCACTTCACATCACCAACAGTCGAAATGCCTAACTGCTCTCAGATCTGACAGACTGACAAACTTCAATGAATTCCCAGACAGATGCTTCGGGTTCAATACTGACCCCCAGCTCTGCACCCAAGAGGCTCTTCTGCCTTCCCACTGGGATGTTACATAAAAACAGAAGATGTTATTTACAAAGAAATATTTGTAAATGGATGATGAACCGGCTGGCGATAAGGTCCATGTCAGATCCCAGTGCCGCATTGCCCTTCAGAGACCGAAACATGAACCCAGAGTTGGATTAGCCAACGTGGAATGGAGGGAAGAGAAGTAATACGAATGGATAAAATGAATGCAGGGCGGTTGAAATGGACGGATGGATGTCAACGGAGGTTGGCCACAGACGCCTGAACCCCACCGCGACTGTCTGCACAGCTAAGACATCCTTACATTTTCTCCCACCTCCATTTCTGATGACTCTGATTCTAAAACACAATCGTGAATCAATAATTACACATTATTACGATAATCATGAGCTCACATAATGACAGTAATGGGTGCTTTCACCCCATCCATTATTACTTACAGATGAAGTATTTATTGATCGTTTATCTGAGATTATATCTATTGGCAGCTCTCTTTACAAGGGATTTTCATTGACTTAAATGTTAATAAACACGTCAAGATATATACTGAATACAGTTAAAGTCATAATTATTAGCTCTCCTGTTAAATTTGAATTCTTGTATTTTTTTTACCAAAGTTCTGTTTAACGGAGAGAATTTTTTCCAACACATTTCTAAACATATTAATAACTCATTTCTAATAACTGGTTTCTTTAGTCTTTGCCATGAGAACAGTACATAATATTTTACTAGATATTTTTTCAAGACAGTAGTATTCAGCTTAAAGTGCAATTTAAAGGCTTCATTAGGTTAATTAGGTTAACTACGCACGTTAGGGTAATTAGACAAGAAAATATGATCAGAAATACTGTGAAAATGTCCTTGCTCCATGTACTTGATATATATATAGCTGGTGGATATCAATTTAATATTAAGTAATTATTTTGGTTTTATTAATAGTTTGAGTTTGTCTTAATTTTTAGATTTTCTAATTTGATATGGACAAATTTGTGGTGTGACCGACACTTTTTTTATTATACGGTTTATAGAAATTGTATTTAAAAGTAAGATAATTATCTTAATTCAAGTTAACTGAGAGTAATTCTAATTTAATAGCTCTGCTATGATGACTTTCACAAAAGTCTCCAGAGTGTGATATTGAGGTCATGTTTGTGTTGTTACTATTGAAATCAATTTAAACTTCAATTTACAGTCGATTAGCAAGTTTCTCATCGTGGTTTGGAGAAGAATAAAAATCTGGAACTTCTGCTCACCCTTTTCACCTTGTGCGTGCTCACATAAACTCTTTCTGTGTCTCGCGAAAACACACACAAGCGTTTTATCCTCTTTAATCTGAAACTGAAATAGATCAGAAAGGGCGTCGATCAATCAGGATGCATTAATCTCTTATTTTCATATGCACTCTGGTTACAGCAGTGCAGGTCCTGAGGTAAGGCTGTTCCTGGAAGAGCCTGGTGCTTTAGGATCTGCCTCTTTGAGATAATGAATTGATGTTTCGATTCGATGGCCTTTATGCTCAGCCTCCGTGGAAACAAATATGCCCCAAGAAACCAAATATTGTAGGGAACTGGTGGACAGAAGAACCAGCCATTGATTTTTTTTACCTCTTCTCTCTCCCGCTCCCTCATTCTCTCTCTCTTTCTTTTTTATAATGTGTAGTGCATAAACGTCGAGTTACAGAGCATTTATCCCGCTATAGCCTGGAGCAAATTATAGTAATACGCAGAATGTAAAATTAAGATTATGTTCAGTTTTTCTCATCAGAGACTTTTATCACCCCTAACCTCTGTTACTCCAGGCTATTGATTTCCTCCAACTTGTATTACAGTAAAAAAAAGCCTTTTAAATGGATGCGATTATTCAAGATATCGTCCTTAATGCTGAAAAACTGCTTGGAGCTCTGAGTTCTGAAAGCAGACGTTGCCACCAGATGGATTGTAGTTATTCTCAAGAGTGAGAAACATCATCTGTGTGCATCCACTCTCCATCACAAGCGTTTTCTGAAGGTTTCTGTCATGGCTGTGGGCTGATGTTTGGCGGACAGCATCTTTTGGAGTTTGTGTGCAGAGGGCAGATATCTGATAGCCCCCCAGGCGCTTTCCAGCAATACATAACCAGCCGCACGCTTGATTCTCTTTGTTGTAAACAGACTGAGGATTGTGGCCTTGTCTTGATCCTGGGTCTTATTCCATGATTTGCCGTTCTGACAAATAGAGGCTCTGTGAAAGATTAAGTAATTGCCAACCTGATATGAAAGTGATCTTGATGACACTTTGCAAAAAGTTTGCACAGTTTGACTTTAGTTAATGCTGTGGGTAAAATGAGCATTGAATGATATTAAAACTTTTACGTATTTATTACATATGATTTAACATACTGTATTATGCTATCATTCATACATACCCAAAGCCACTTGTCATTTGAAGGAATGGGGTATTTTATTTATTTATTAGTTAATGCTGTGTGTAAAATGAGCATTGAATGATAATACAATTTTTAAGAATTTATTAGATATTACATTATGATTTAACACACTGTATTATGCTATTATGCATTCAATGTCACATGTTATTTGAAGAGATGGAGTACATTTTATTCATTCATTTATTTATTTATTTATTATGTGCTCTTCAAACCACTTGGTCAATGTAGGGATGGTGGTGTTTTTTATGTATTTTATTTTATTGATACAGTCTTTAAATTTCATATTTCAATCTTTCAAAATTTATTTGCCTATAGGCTTTGCGGTTTATTTTATTTTATTTTCATCATCATTCCTTCATTTTCTTGTCAGCTCATTCACTTTATTAATCCGGGGTCACCACAGCGGAATGAACCGCCAACTTATCCAGCATTTGTTTTACGCATCGGATTCCCTTCCAGCCGCAACCCATCTCTGGGAAACATCCATACATTCTCATTCACACACATACACTACAGACAAATTAGCCTACCCAATTCACCTGTACCGCATATCATTGGACTGTGGGGGAAACCTGAGCACCCGGAGGAAACCCACGTGAACCCAGGGAGAACATGCAAACTCCACACAGAAAAGACAATTGACCCAGCCGAGGCTCGAACCAGCGACCTTCTTGCTGTGAGGCATCAGTACTACCTACTGTGCCACTGTGTCGCCTTATTTTATTTTATTTTATTTTGACACTTTCATTAGTTCCATAATTTCCATTAGTTAATTTATGAATATGAATAAGACGGAACAACACTTGTACAGCATTTATTAATAACACTTAAACATTCATTATTTCATTATTAAAATGTTACATTAATGTTACATTGACAAAACTTCTTAACATTAAAGCATTAGTTAAAAGTTTATCTTACAATTAATTGCTGTTTTTATTAACTGATGTTAACAAAGACAAATAAATACTGTTAAAATGTATTGTTCATTCTTTATTCAAAACGTTACTTTATATTATATTATATTATATTATATTATATTATATTATATTATATTATTCATTTTCTTTTCGGCTTAGTCATTTTATTAATCAGGGGTCGCCACAGCGGAATGAACTGCCAACTTATCCAGCATGTGTTTTATTTAGCGGATGCCCTTCCAGCTGCAAGCCATCACTAAGAAACATCCATACACACTCATTCACACATCACGGACAATTTAACCAACCCAGTTCACCTATACCGCATGTCTTTGGACTTGTGGGGGAAACCGGAGCACCTGGAGGAAACCCTCGTGAACACGGGGAGAACATGCAAACTCAACACAGAAATGCCAACTGAACCAGCCAAGGCTCGAATAAGTAACGTTCTTGCTGTGAGGTGATCGTGCTACCCACTGCGCCACTGTGACATTATATAATATAATATTATATTATATTATATTATATTATTATATATTATATTACATTATATTATATTATATTATATTATATTATATTATATTATATTATTCATTCATTCATTCATTTTCATTTCGGCTTAGTCCCTTTATTAATCTGGGGTCGCCACAGCGGAATGAACCGCCAACTTATCCAGCATTTGTATTATGCAGCAGATGCCCTTCCAGCCACAACCCATCTCTGGGAAACACATCCATACATTCTCATTCACACACATACACTACGGACAATTTAGCCTACCCAATTCACCTTTACCGCATGTCTTTGAACTGTGGGGGAAACCGGAGCACCCGGAGGAAACCCACGCAACCACGGGGAGAACATGCAAACTCCACACAGAAATGCCAACTGGCCCAGCCGGGGATCGAACCAGCGACCTTCTTGCTGTGAGGCGAACGTGCTACCCACTAGGCCACCGTGGCGCCCTATATTATATTATATTATATTATATTATATTATATTATATTATATTATATTATATTTATAAATGCTACAAGACAATTTTATAGATTAATTAAATAATCGCAAATTATACCTTCATACATGTTTGTGTTCCATATGAAGTACTACTTTACAGCCTGATTTAATGTAGTTATCTTTTCACATTGCTAAATATATCCATGTACACAAGTGCGCACAAGGCTCTGGCTTGTTTGCTCTTGTTTGTGTGAGTTTCTGTTTCACGTGTGCGACGATGATAAACTGCTCTATTTATCTTATTTGATGAAGCATACCGTAATTGATTGTAATGAACCCAATTGTTTTGCACACTCTGCTCTTGGCAGCCGGCGGGACTATAAGGTCAAAAAAAACAAAAAAAAACCAAAGCATAAATTATCATTCCAGACTAATAAGCCGCTTAATCTTTCCAACAACTGCAGTCTTTACGTTTTTTGATACTTCTTTGAGCATCCTGATCTGCGCAGTGCAGAGCGAGTGATGAAGACACTGATGAGCGAGAAGGGCAGAGAAGGATGAGTCAGGGTCACGTCCAGCATGTGTATGTGTGCGCTGCCGGGGGGACGTGATGGTTTGGACGTGTGGACAAGGAGACGGCGTGTGGTAGACTGTCTGCCTCCAGCTAGAGAATTTGAGGCGATGCGGTGAGCTAATGCAAGTGGAGAGAGAGAGCGAGCGGAGGAGAGAGAGAGGTAAAATGTCATGTCCCTCTGTTGCCTAACAATTAAATGTGGCACCTCAAGCAGATCAATTTAATTTCTCTCAGCCGAGGGCTTTCGTTTCCCTTTTCGCCCCTCCGTTCGCTCCATCTCTCTTCCCTCCGTCTCCACTATCATGCATTTCTTTCGGATGACTTTCTATTGACCCAATCCTCTCTCTTTTCGCGTCTCCCGGCGCTGTTTTTGGAGATGCTGTTCGGAAACAAAACACCATAATAAAACAGCACTTGAAATATCAACATAACCCTCGGCTAATTAGACTCGGGCTAATGGGGCCTAATTGCATCTGCTCAGAGTGCCGAGTCAGTTCCCCGTACTGTAACCCGACGCCCGCCTCATTGATGGAGTCTGTTCTGTAAAGTAAAATGCAGTTAATTTATCGTAAAATCTATTAAAGGGATGAATAAAAATAAGTAGGGGCGGAGACGAGATGCAAGAATGATTAACTCTTTGTTTTCCTGTCATTTCGGGGGGGATTTTTATGCACATGCCGGCGGCCTGTTGAACCGGTGAGAAATATAGAGTGGAAAAGGAAGAAATGTGGGGGGGGTGCTCCGTATTGAGGCTCTATTTCAGAATAACAAGTGCATTAAGAGC
>CAIGQQ010024821.1:162317-228095 GCA_903798035.1 Danio albolineatus
GAGAGAGGGAGAACAGAGCAAAGCCTAGCCTGGGCTTTTATATATTTCTGTTCTTTTATAGCAGCCCCCCTCCTTTGTGGCTTTTTTTTCTCTCATTCTCAAAAGAAAAAAGGATTTGGCCCATTTTCAGTCTCAAACGAGACAAAACAAGCTCAATAAGCACAAAATGTACTTGTTTAAATTACCCTTTTCCCCTATGTGAAAAACCATTAAGCTTGCTAGCGCGAGCAAGTTTTTTTTATTCCCGCTTTCTTTCTTTTCCCCCTCTGTCCTCTGTGTTGCGGTTCTGCCCCTGCTAACAGCTTTTATCAGATTTTGTTATTAGTCCATTAGATGGTGATAGTCGTCGAGTCTAATTCTGTTTTTCATTGGACAGTTCGCGAATTGAAAGCGCGGCGAGAGGGCTTTAGTATTTAGACTAATGTGCTTTCGATCTCAATGCAGTGTCCATTTAAGTGCTGTGACCAGGATGTTTATTGAGAAATGTGTTTTTAATCTTGTGCTTGTTAACCAGCCGCTTGACTGGGTAAAAGGAAAAGTGCAGAAACATGTCTCAAATGAAGCCTCAGCCTTAAATCATAAATGATGGTCTATCTGCGACCCCAGACGGGAGGGGAGGAATGGATGGAGAGAGGAAAAAAAATGTAATAGTGGAATAAAACAGAAAATGTCATCTTTTCATTTTCTGTTAAGGTGCCTGGCACTTTTCATCTCTTCTTTTTCATCTCTTCACTCATAATTTCATAGCAAGTCCCATATATCAGTGCAGGTCTACACTAAGTACTTTGTTGGTTGGCATGTTTTCTAGCTGTCAACTCTGAGCGAACTTGTTTTTAACCATTGCTAAATGATATCAGTTCAACAAGGCCTTGTTTACAACAGACATTAACGTGTTTTCGTGAATTGAAAGTGGACGGTGCTAAATACAGGTGTAAACGGGGTCTAAAATATTTCAAACTTGTCAGTTTCTAGTAATCAAAAATTAGATTTGATTGCTTTCATAATGAAAATGCCCATGTTGTTTAATACATTCAAAGAGCCTCAGAAGACTGTGATCATTATGGGATGTGGTGTTAAAAAACGTGCATAAATACAAGGTATTCATACTTGACTGTGTGTTGTACCAAAATGTACATTGATTAAAATCGTAGTTGCCATTTGCATCATTTCCATTGACTTGCTCACTTGTAAGACTGCATGAAGGATGTGTTCATTCAATAGTACTTGTGCGTCACTCGCAAGAAAGAAATGTACACTGTGACAAAATAGGAGGAAAGGAAGGGTCTCAATGAAATCTGAACAGAAGTGGTCACAAGAGATGCATCTGAACACCAAATGGAAATAAATCATAATGCGTCAGACTGCTTGTGAGTGAATCATTGAAAACACGTAGCTACAAGTTACTCATAGTTTGAAGAGGTTAAAGGATGGTCAAGATACCATTAAAAAAGCTAGTAATGTAGGCTATTTATATTATTTAAAGAACCAATACTTGACAATAGATGATAATTTGATCTTAATATATATGTAATTTTTTTATTTATTTAAATTTAATTAAAGATTATAGACAATTGTAAATCACAGTGGTAAGATTTCAGCTTCCTTTGTATCTTTTTTTTTTTTTTTTTTTTGCTGTAGAAGACAGTTGAGGGCAAATAAAGGTGACAATCTGATTATATTTGGGTGAAATACATTGCTATTGATGCAACTAATAAAACTATAAATCATGATCAATTCTGATATATCAAATGATCTAAAGTAGATGCACTGAAAAGTTACTACAGGATTCTGCTTAGAGTACAATGATTTTGTAGAGATTTCCAAGGTCTTTGTTAAATCAATTAATCACTTCCAGGAATTTGTTTGGTCCGAAAGTTTTTAATATTCACATTATTATTCATAACATCGTTATCTGCAAACTACCCTAATGAATCCATTCAGTGTAATAAATAAATGCATTAGATGAGTTATAGATTGCTCAGTCCTCTTGGCTGCAGAATTACTTTTATCTGCATTCAGAAACTGTTCAATATGATGTAATTAGGTGGATTTTTGGCTTAAAAATTATATTTTTCTCTTTTCTTTTTTTTTTTTACTAAATTTGGGATCTCTATATTTCTATGTTCTTGAAACTTGGTCTAATGCTCAACAAGGCTTCATATTTGCATGTTTTAATTATCTATTTTTCATTTTATTAATTTAATTGACAAATTTTTGAATAATTTAATGCATCTTTGCTGATTGAAATATTTTTGTTAAAAATATCTTGATATCTTATTGATCCCAAAATTTTTAACTTGACATTGAGTGCATGGACACCAATAATTTTTAATACGATTAAGACAAAACTCTGATTAAGAGTCTACCATAACAACAGCATATATATATATATATATATATAAAAAAAAAAATATATATATATATATATATATATATATTATTAGTCAGACTGAAGTCATAATGGAACTAAACAGATATCGAATTAGGACAAATGGAGTATGGCTATTTATGTCGCATTATTGAAGCGCAGTACAGACATGTAAACACCGCAATCAAACTATTACCGTGATGTAGTACTTTTTGCCACATTTTGTGACAATATTTCACACACACACATGGTTGTTTGATACTATTCTCGGCACCTACCGAGTCAGTAAGGGTGCTTTCACACTTGGTTCAATTGCCTGGACCGTACCCAGGTTCGATTGTCTCCCCTTGCCACCTTCTCAGTTGGTTTGTGTTCACACTGTCATTTTTCCTTCTGAACCCTGGTACGCTTGCGTCATCAAGCCGCTGTTTTGTTTACGGCTGTTGCCAGGTGATGGACATAAAAGCAAAGCGCCAAAACCGGAAGACGTCCGCACTCCGCACATCGCGGTCATTTCGCTTTTACTGAACCTTTTGGTTTGGGACATACAGAAATCGACTCGCGTCTATCTGCTGCAAAAATAATATAACGTTCAGAACATCACACGATGTCTGCAGAAGCTGTTTTTGGAGGAGACAAGCTGACATACACAGACACACACACACGAATGAACCTTATGAAAACTAAAGTCTGTTGTACAGTTGGTGGTTCACTTCCGGCTTTTGGTACGATTGCATTCAAACTACAAGTGAACCGTACCAGAGTTCACATGAACCGTACCCCAGACCACCTCTTTCAGGCGGACTCGGGTACGGTTCACGGTTGCGCACCCGAGTTCAGAAGACGTGTTCACACTAGCTAAACGTACCGTACTATGACGTCAAACGAACCCAGGTGGGGACCAAAAGTGCTAGTGTGAAAGCACCCTAAAAGACCACAAACACCTGCATCACAAAATGCAAAGGGTTTTTGTCCCATTCAGCGTGCATTATCAAATTCCAACCCCGGAGGAAACATGGATAACGTGGTGACACAATGACGTTAATCGATCTATGCTATAACATGTATAAAAGTATCATGAAAAGAACATTAAAAAAGCAACTCATGTAAATGCCTTAATCATATTATTGTCTCATTTAGATACTACTTTATTTTCGATTACTGATGTCCATGTAAGTGTATGTCAACTTTTTGAAATCCAAATTTAAAAAAATTGTTAAAAAAATAAATCTTCAAATTATAGTTGAAAAGGCATGTTTGTCTCCATCAAATTTGTCTTAGAGAACTTAAAAATAGTATACATCAATGTTTAGTATTTAAAAGGACTAACCTAAAAAATAAACCAGTTAAAAAAAAAAGATTCCTTGACATCTTTGAGAAGACCATGTTCTCCGTAATCCCATTTCCCTCATTTGTGGAGTGATTTGTCTCGATGACCTGCACAATCAGACTTGTTTTGTGCAGGAGTGAATCATTACAGGCTTCGGTCTGTGTAAATGCACACATCAGGGCCTTTAAAGGCACCCCATCATTTCCCAAACGCAATCTCAATAGGTCTAATTGGCTGCAGCATATTTTAATTGGAGCCATATTGATTTGCGAGGGCCTGCGTCTGTGGAATTGCCCAACAATTACATAGTGCTTTTGTACGAGCTTAATTTTGTTTCATTTGTCCAGACAGAAACCGTCCGGCCCTTCATCCGCCAGTAGGAGCACTGGAGATCGCTGACAGATAATTATAGAGCATGTCTCTGTGTGTTGGCTGCTCAGCTCAAATACAGACTCTCAGTTTCATTAGGCTTCAGATCTGGCCCAAAAATCTGCCCAGCGCACACACAAATACAGACACACACACACTCCCTCTTATTGTTAATTCTTGTCGTGTGGTGCATCTATTCTGTCCCGTTGTTGCTGTTCTAATTGGTCTGGCCCCACAATGGTCATCCTGGCAAGCAGGAGGCCTCTTCCCACAAGTCCATTTTGTTTCCGTGTGTGTGTGTGTGTCTGTGTGTGTGATAGAGAGAGCGACACTGGGTAAAAAGGAAATCAATAATGTTTCATTAGAGCAGCGTTGTAGCAGTCTTTTGCCTGTGCATGGCTTAATTATTCTTTTCTAGGCGTTTGCTTTAATTGGGAGAATAAAAGAGTGAAGTGGAGAGAATGACTGCATTAGCATATCTATTAGAGACACGGTCACAAGTACACACACAGCCTCATGGCCACGGACTCACCTCAGTAACCTCTCTCATGCACACACACACACAGACATGCTAACATTTGTGTTTTGATCACAGTGTGGACTTTCCATTGACTTCCATTGTTTTTATAGTGGATTAATGAGGGTTTGTGTCTGCTAACCCCCAAAACAAACCCACATTTGTTATTTTTACTAATTTAATTGAATTTAATTTTTAAATTACAATGATTTTGTGGCAGTTCACCCAATTATGAATATTTTTATTATTCATTGGCACTCATTTATGTTTAATTCCTGTATAAAACTGTATCAAAGTGTAAAAATGTATCATGTGGAACAGAAAACTTTGAAGAAAGTTTTCATTGTTTTGTAAACACACTGTTAAAAAGATTGAATGAATGAATGAATGAATCACAGCTCTGGTTTCCAGAATTTTACTGTAAAATATGCTATATAACATTTTAGTTTTTACAGATTCAGCATAATTGTAGAATATTTATTGTAATTTATTATTATATATTTATTATTATATATTCTAAATTACAATATATGGGACATTCTACCAGAAACGTACATTCTGTTCGTGGAAATAAAAACATTAATACAGTGAATAAAAAATATTTCATCCCCAAAAAAGTAATTCTAATATGGACTGTTGATTGAATTCTGTAAAGGAATATGTCATTCATTTATTAAAACACTTCACAAATGTACAAACGCTTTCATTGTCTTTGTCCTCAGCCCAATTGAACCTACTGCTTTAATAATTTTGTTATGCTAAAAACTGTTGTTTAGGAAAAAAAACTTCAGAAATAGCAATTTTAAGTTGCTATCATTCACATCAATTGATATAAATAAATTCCTCAAATAAATACTATTTGACAATTGTCCCCATTTCTGTCAGTCCTGTCACATTTGAATTTTACATGAAATGTGTGCAACAGACCTTTAAGGCTATGACTCAGAGGAAGTAATATCATTTGATGGAGGAGAAACTGACAGTGATCAAGGATGAGTTCTATCATTAAATTGCATGATTTTTTTTAAAGATGTTTGTGTTTGATTTTGTTTTAAGGAGAACAAGCTTAAAGGTCAGGCCCTGTCACGTTTTTATAAGTTAAAATGGATGTTTTTGTCCCATATATAAATAATATGCAATGACCATTGGTCAATTATGGTTTTTGTACAGTGTATTATTGTAAAATCACGTGAAATTTCTCCTTAATTACATTTTAATGCATAATAAGGGAACTTTTTACATTTACAACGTTTTAATTATAACATTTTAAAGCATTTTTATTTGTTTTTTTTACAGTCGAAAACACCACTTTGGCCCAATTCTATTTTTTATACCCCTACCCCTTCCCCTTGGCCCTTGAAATAGAGTGTGAAGGGGAAGGGCTTCAAAATTTACCCCTAAGAAATGAGACAGCACTGCAACATCTGCACACATCATCATATGCCATCGCAATCCCTTGCTTCATACAGTATAAGATCAATGATCACAACTGCTGTAATGATTCCAGTCGCGTAATTATTTTGATATTTATCTTCAGGAAATCACTGAAGGCAACAATATCATGTTGTCATTACAATATAATGTGACAATTCGATCATAACTGTGCTGTTCATTTACTCCGTGGCCATATTCATCTATGTAAACACACAAAAACAACATTAACGTTATACCAGACACTGTAAAAAGCTCATTCCCAGCCACTAGACTTTTTTGACGAGGTATTCGAGTGTCATTGAGTGTCAAAATGTTGTGGGACTGCTATACAGAAGTTATTATTATGGATTATAGATATTGAAATTTTGTGGTTTTTATTTTAGCGTCTTTTTTTTTCTTTTTAAAGCATGACGGTAAAACATCAACATGGTTATGAATGGATTAAAACATATGTTTGTTGTAAAGATTCATAATAATGGCAAAAAATACTAATTTGTGCATCTCCTGACCTCCGTGTCTAACAATGCTGCTGTTGAAGAGGGTGTATTCTGGGAAATTTTCTTACCCCTTAGTTTCGAGTGTGGTCCTGGAAAATCTTTGTTTGAAGGGGAATCTTAGCCCTACGCCTTCAAGCTAAAGAAAATTGGGACACCCCTACCCCTTACGTGAATGCGCAAAACAAGGGGTAGGGGGAAGGGCTAAGGGGTAGAATTGGGATTGGGCCTTACTTTCGTTATATGGACAAAAACCCTGAGTGTGTTTGTGTTCCACTGAAAAAAGGACACAAAGGTAACTAAATTATCAAAGAACTATCTTTTTTTTTATTATCATATTTTTAAGCATGTCGATTGAACTGTTTGTGTTAAATTGTTGGCCACTCAAGAGTTTGGGTGTTTTTTGTAGTGTTTACTGCACCTTTTGGTAATTTCTGGTGCTCAGTATTGCAAATTCGAATCAGTCCAACTGATATCAAACCCGCTGAAGAAGTCTGCTGTATATTTCTCTACTCATCTTTCTCTCCACACTATCATGCAGGAGTGACAGTGACTAACGGCCCGTGGTAGATGAAATATAATGATTCTCCAGCGAGGAGACAGACACTTTGAGCTGTCTGGTCTCCCCTGGTGGAAACACGCACACATGCACACACTTTAAGTCGGAGATCCAAGGTTAATCACTCGATCAGTGTAATGAAGTACTCACTGACAGCTGTAAGCAAGCTATGTAGATGAACTTCCCTCATCAATTCCTGCCACTCTCCACACACACTGAATAAATCTCCATGAAAACCCTGTCTAGAGAGCGAGACACAGAGACACTTTCAGTGCGTGTATGTATGGAGGCTGTGGTGTTAGATTTAATGCTAGATTAAATACACATAGTTTGAATAGGTTTATGTTTGTATCAACTGCCCATTTTATACACTTTATAAACTTCTAACGTTTACTTTTTAATTATGCATGTATTATGAAGTGTGTGTCTGGTAAATGAATTAGTATTAAACAAGAAGTGCAATGCATTTATGTTATTTCCTAAATCATCTAAATATTACTTATATTAGAGTTCATATCCTGTTAGATTTGTTTTTACTAATATTATTTAAATCATTTGAAATAAGGATGAAATGTAAATTGTATTTAATGATTTTATATACCTTATGTATGCATGTATGCATGTATGGATGTATGTATGTATGTATGCATGTACAATATGTATTACAGCATAATATATTATATTAATATTATATAAAAGAAGATATCATGCAACAGGCGTCATCGTTGAAAAAAATACAATGTGTAAAAAATGATTGGAAAAAAAAAACATGAGAGTCTAGAGCACAAAAGAAGAGCAAAAACAATTTTTCCATGAATGACTGTAATTTTTCCTAAAATCGCTTCAGTACAGCGGTCTGTTTTCCTTTCAGCTCTGGAAGCGTAGGTTACGGCGTGCAGGATATTCAGTTTTGAAAAGCTTGATTTATAATTTGCAGCATTCCCATCTGCCCGTAGTTCACTGTTCGCTGAACGGACAGATAAACCAGTTAGCAAACACTTTTCCCCACTGTCTGTTGTTTTGATAATCACCCATAATAGCATCTAGCTTCAGTATGGTCTTTAAACCTGATTTACTGTCTAATGGAATAAGAGAGACTCAGAAAAGAGAGGGAGAGAGAGGCGGCCAGTCACTACATGCACCTTTTGGGTAATGTCGTTAGACATGTTTTGAAGAATAAATTAAATCAGCCCTAAATTGTGCTCTCAAGTCAGACCTGGAAAAAAAACAGATAGAAAAAAAGAGAGGAGGGGGGAAAAATGAGTGGACCTCATTGAAAAGAGAGAGAGAGAGAGGGGGAGAGAGTCATATTTGAACCTCTCGCAGGAAAATGCACTTAACCAGATTAGAACGGGCCAGTGTGGATGGATGGGCACGGTAATTGCGCTGGCTGTAATGGGTTCCTGTTGCCCGTAGCAGACAGTGGGCAGTTCAGTGGATAATGTGGGTCTCTGTGAGGTTCGAGGACCTTACAGGCTCAACCTGTGATTGGGGTCAGATCTGTGGATGTCAGCTGATAAAAGGTAACCCTTATTCGCAATCCCACAGGTCACACACATAACCAACAGGAGAGCGTCAAAAGCACACACACCGCCATGTTATTTAAACACGCCGGGACAATTATGTGAGGTAAAAGTACATTTCTTCACAGTGAACTTAACTAAAATTGGCCAAAATGATTGAACATTTGCAGACAAGTGCTCTTGTTCCAGTCCAGATTTTCCTTTAGATGTAGCAGAGTCACTGAACCCGATAAACAAAAGACAGACTCTCTGCTGTCTAAATCTTTCCTCCCCCGCCTGTTGATGTCTGTTTCACGTCTTGTTTCTGTTGTCCTAAAGACAGAAACATTATCTACACTTAAACGAATTCTAACTTAACCTGTGGGATTGCTTTAAAATAATCACTTCCTGTCTGGGAAGTACGCTGTTTGTGGCTTTTGTCTCACAGAAAGGGAATCAATGGTGAAGCTGAAATTGATCTGCGGTGTGTAAATGTATTTTTTCTTTCAGCGCCGTTGTTCCCTCGCTCACACACACACACTCAAACTGGCGCCCCTCCCCAGGTGGTGTGTGTTACCTGTGGTCCCGGGCTCACCTGTAACAGAGTCGGCTTGGCTCCAGGTGAGGGCTGTGGTAACGTTGTCCATTGTGTGTGTGAACAAGCAAAAGGCTGCAGGGATTGAATAGCAAACATGCAGGTGATGACATAGTCTCCTTGAACACAAAGTGTGTGACACTAGTGAGGAGGTGAAAACACACACATACACGTGTATGGACGCACACACAGCTTGACAAGGGCATTTGCCTTAATTCACTCAACCAATTAAGAATGATATCGCTTTCTTTTTTTCAACTGGGAGTTTGTAAGCAGACGCTTTGCTATCATATCGCTCGCATTTTTAACTTGAATGTACTTTTGGTGTCAGTGTCTTCCAGCTATTTTTGCTGTAGAGGAACAGGTTGTTACAGTTGGATTGAATTTAAAACTGTTTGTAAACTGATTTTATTTCTTGTTATATTACTGTGATTCATTATCCTAATCATGGATACACTTACTGTAAAAATGTCTATTCAAAATTATTGGAGGAGCAAAAATATTGTGCAAAAAGTTGTGCCAATATTATTGCATTAGTTCAGTCAAGATGATGTATTATATTAGGTCAGCAGAAATGTACTTTAAAACCCTTAAATGAAAGATTACATTTTTTTTTTATTGTCTAGTTTGGAGAAACTGAAAATAACAATGCAAGCAATATTTAATTGCATAATAATAACTAGTTTACAGATCTGTTAGTACTGCAAATAGTTTTACCATATACTACACTTCTAGTTGTCCACCTGAAGTTTCACACATTCACCAAAAAATATGTTGGGATTTTTTTCTACAGTAACTGGAACTAATGCAATTTTTAAATCTGACACTTAAACAGATGCAGTGGAAAATTAACAACAGCAGCATGCTCAGATTGTGACATTACGAAAACAATACAAGTATGTTCCTTTCTAGTTAATTTGTACCGTGTTTAAATTACAATAAACTTTTTTATAGTAAAACCATGATTTCTTTATCTTTATTCAAAAAACAAGCATTTTCAGACTAAAATTAATTGTCACTATTACTAAAAAATAGAAAGTATAAAAACAAGATTTTTTTAAATCAACTATTTTAAACCGTCCGTAAACTGTTTTTTTTTCTAATTATATTACTATAATTCATTTTTGTAATCATGAATATACTATTGGAGGAGCAAAAATATTTAAGTTGTGCTAATATTATTGCTTTGGTTTGGCCAAGATGATGTATTACATTAGGTCAGCAGAAATAATTTTTAAAAGCTTAAATGAAAAAGTTTTTTTCCAGATTTAAAAAAAAAAAAAAATCTTGTCAACATCCATAATGGCTAATACTGACTGGATTTATGAACACAAATCTAGCTAGCATTATGATATTTTAAAAGTCGCTTCAAGTTTGAAGCAACTAAAAAATGACAACAGAAAGCATTATTTCATTGCATAATAATTAGTTGAAAGCACTTGCAACTTTTTTTTTTTTTTTTTTTACAATTCTGTTAGTAGTGCAAACAGTCTTACTACACTTCTAGTTGTCCAGCTAGTGTTTCACACATTCACCAAAAAATATGTTGGATTTTTTTGTGCAGTAACTGGAACTAATGCTAGAATTTTTAAATCTGACACCTAAATAGATGCAGTGGAAAATTAACAACAGCAGCATCCTCAGATTGTGACATTACGAAAACAATACAAGTATGTTCCTTTCTGGTTAATTTGTACCGTGTTTAAGCTACAATAACCTTTTTTATAGTAAAACCATAATTTTTTTTCTTTATCTTTATCCAAAAAACAAGCATTTTTACTATTACAAACTATTTTAAACCGTTCGTAAACTGTTTTTATTTCTAACTATATTACTGTAATTCATTATCGTAATCATGGATACACTTACTGTAAAAATGTCTATTTAAAAATATTGCAGGAGCAAAAATATTTAAGTTGTGCTAATATTATTGTTTTGTTTTGGTCAAGATGAGGTATTATATTAGGTCAGCAGAAATACTTTTTAAAAGCTTAAATAAAAGTGGTTTTTTTTTCCAGATTAAAAAAAATAAATAAATAAAGAATCCATTCAACATCCATAATGGCTAATACTGGCTGGATTTATGAACACAAATCTAGCTAGCATTATGATATTTTAATAATCGCTTCAAATTTGAAGCAACTAAAAAATAATAACATAAGCAATATTTCATTGCATAATAATAACTAGTTGAAAACGCGTGCAAATAATTTTTACAATTATGTTAGTGCAAACAGTTTTACTACACTTCTAGTTGTCCACCTAGTATTTCACGCATTCACCAAAAAATATGTTGGATTTTTTTTTTGTGCAATTACTGGAACAAATCCAAGAATTTTTAAATCTGACACCAAAAATCATGCAGTGGAAAATGCTCAAACAGCAGCATGCTCAAACAAAACAATAAAAGTATGTTTCTTTTGGGTTAATTTGTATCAAGTTCAAACTACAATAATATTTTTTCAATAGTAAAACCATGGCTATTTTTATCCAAATCCATAATTTTATCCAAAAAACAAGCATTTTCAGACTAAATGACTAAAAAGTGAACAAGCAAGATTGTTTTTTTTTTTTTAAATCAACAATTTTTTTGAACTGTTTGTAAATTGATTTTCTTTTTTAATTCTTTTACTGTAATGCATTATTGTAATAATGGATATGCCTATTAAAAATGTGTGGGTTTCCTCCGGTGCTCCACAAGTCCAAAAGATGAATTGTCCAAAAGGTGAATTGGATTAGCTAAATTGTCCATAGTGTATGTGTGTGAATGAGAGTATTTGGGTGTTTCCCAGTGATGGGTTGCAGCTGGAAGGGCATCCGCTGTGTAAAACATATGCTGGATAAGTTGGCGGTTCATTTCGCTGTGGAGACGCCTGATTAATAAACGGACTAAGCCGAAACGAAAATGAATGAATGAATAAATGTAAACCGATTTTATCTCTAATTATATTGCTGTAATTCATTATCGTAATCATGAATACAATTACAGTAATAATATTAGAATATTTGTATTTTAGCATACAAATAAATGTGAATAACTTAATGTTTCATGAATTATGTAAAAATGACGTATTCAGTATTTTCAGTTCAAAACTGCAACATACTGAATGGCACTGTTGGTTTTGTACATTTCTCTCATAAAACAGACAAAATATTAGGACTGCATGTCCTAGACTAAAGATTTTACTGGTAGACTAGTATTCATTTAAATTAAGCGATTAGTCAACCTATTGAATGTTTATTAATAATTAGTAACATTGAGCCTAATTGTCTACATGCTCTTTAGATATTTAATATGTATTATACTATATGTTGTCAAATATTTAATATTTGGGCACTTACATCTTATCTTATTATTTTTTGCAATTACAAACCAAAGTGTTCTGCTTAAACTCAAGTTTGTGGACAATAAACTTCTGCCTTTGATTTGCTCGGCCATCTCAGTCATTTTGACACTGATGAGCAATTATGCCATTTCTAATGTTTGGGTCCTGCTAAATGCTTGATTTTAACATTTGCAGACTAACCCAATTATTTTCATTGTTAGTCTCTTTTCTCATATTTGTATTGTTTTAAAAGTAAAATTGTTGTGGTGATTGACATTTGTGTCACATTTTGTATTGATCTCCAAATATTTAAAGAGATTTGGGTGTGTTGGGCTGACAATGAATGGTGCTCTATATGAGGTCAACATGGGTGGGGCTAAAAGAGCAGGCAAGAATCTCATGACCTCATCTGTGAAACATCATACAACCGTCGTAAGGTTTTGTTGCTTGCATCACCTGTTGAAGGGTGTACCATAAAAAAATGACATGTTTTTCTGAAAGGATGACAAGAGAGAGTTTGACATGAATGGCTGGCAATCTTTCAAACACAGATGATACTTGTGTCTAACATCTAGATCTGAAGAATTTTGGATCTGCCACTCCATTAATCTGTTATGCAATCGTGCTTTTTTTCCCTTCAGATTCACTCTAAGCGCTTGAAAAAAAATCAGTTGTGTGTGTGTTGGTGCGTTTCACAGGTGTTCTGTGGGGCCTGCAGAAAGACACTGCAGGCTGGTAACCAGAGACCTCTCAGACCTTGTGGGAACTCTGATAAGATACTCTTGCTCTTTTCCTCCCCTCCCCGTTCTCTCTTTTCTGTCTTTCTCAGTATGATGGGGCAAAAGGTGAGGGCGGGAAGCCAAACAAAGGCATGTGTGCCTCTGCCATGGCAGAGCGGGACCCCTCGCTCGTCTGTCAGAATGCCGGAGCGCACCATTTACAATGGCATCCCGCATTCCGACACTGGAGAAAGTGGCCGGTGAGAGGGCAGCATGTCGTCCCCACGGTAATAAGAGCCCTGGGCTGGTTGTGAACAGGGGGTGTAGGAGCGCTCCGGGGCCTTGTCCTCACTCTCAAGTGATGTGAGGAACTTTTTGTGTTACGCTGAGTATAACACACTGTTGCTTTTGACCTCACACACATCCATTACTGTAGAATGCAGCCCTGCAGGGTCATCACGGACACCTGATCTAGTCGTAAGTTAGTAAGACACAGAATACGTTTTGTTAGCATCATCTTTGAAAACAAAAAGAGTGTTTAAAAAGGGGTAATCGAATTATTATGCTATGTTTGTTGGCAGCAGTAAAGCACTTAAATAGCAAGGCCTTTCCCTGTACATAGCTTCAAAACCTGTGGCTTTTAATATCAGTTTATATATACATACTTAACTCTGTTCTGTGACACTTGAAGCAAAATCAGATTTTTTAGAATGCTTTTACTTTTACATTACAACAAAAAATGACACTTTTCAGAAGTTATTTTGAACTGAAGAAAGTGTCGTCCATTGTGATAGCAATGTCAGCTTTGTTAAATCTTATGAATTAATCAGTTCACAAATCTCACTAAACAATTACATTTAATTTTAATACACATCTAATTGCATGTGTTCTTCGCTCAATAACTGACTGATTCAAAATTATTCAAATCCAGTCTCAGTAAATGATTCAATGAATAGAGTTTCATTGACATGTGGGGTAAAATAGTTACATTTTAAGATACGTTTCTTTTCTTTTTTTTAGTTGTTTGTGAAGTAAATCTTTTGTAAAAAGGCAAACTGCAAAAGACGGCAAAGCAACACAAATTAATGTGTTCCTTCCCAACTTGTATAAAAAAGTGGCCTAAAATGCTAGATTTGTGTACTTTATCCACCACTGCTGGTAGCCAAATGTACTGTATGTATTGTATAATCTCAAATATACATGATAATCAAACTGTCATCAAATTAAATTCTGGTGAACAGCAAAACAAATGCAAACATATCCTCATCTCTATGATCAGATGCTTTTTTTGCTGCTGCTTTCTTACAGCTATCATTTTTGCTCTGTGTGTATTTTGTTGTTCAGAGAAAAGCATGCAGCACATATTTACATATTCATCCAAATGTCTTTCTAAGCAGTCAGGGTGTTATCAGTATCATTCATTCATTCATTTTCCTTCAGATTAGTGCCTTATTTATCAGGGGTTGCCACAGAGTAATGAACCGCCAACTATTCCGGCATATGTTTTACGCAGCGGATGCCCTTCCAGCCATAAGAGAACATGCAGACTCTACACAGAAACGACAACTGGCCCATCTGGGACTTGAACCAGTGACCTTCTTGCTGTGTGGCGACAATGATAACCACTAAACCACCATTGCTAACAGTATATTGCTGCAAATTATGAAATATTTCCAAGCACAGAACCTTACCATAAGAGTAAAAGGGCCTTGAATCAAATCTTTGCAACATGTGCTGGAGTGCAAGCTGGAGCAACAAGTTGCAGTCTGCAGTTCACTTATCGGCCACCAGTGTCGCCAATAACAAGGGGTTCTGAATTTATAAAGCCCCTTTAATAACGTTGAACTTGACAGCATATTAAACCTTAAAAAAATTCCCAGTCTGTATGACTTCCAAGTGAACAACTTAAATTATGTTGGCTACCCTCACACACACACATGCACATCCCTCTAAATTTACGGTGCTTTGTCTCAATTTGTTTCTGAGCCGTTTGCGATCCTTAAAAACGTCTGAAACACAATAGAGGTGAAATGCGAGGCTTGTGTTGTCTGGCAGCAGATATGAGTCTGTCTGGATGCTGCCTTCATTCAGAAATTCCCTGGCAGCCGTCGAAACATCGTCAGACCCGGGCCGCTTCCAGAGAGCTCATTCACCCCCGCCCGCCATGGCATCACATTACCTGTGCGGCCCTGGCGGCCAAGAATTCAGGATGGAAAGGATAAAAATCAGATGAAATGAAAAATAATCCCTGTTGATGCCAGGTGAGTTTACCTGCCTTTGCCTACCTGTCATGGTATTCAATCCTTTGTTGTTTGCAGTTGGATTTTTGCGGAGAGAGGAATGTAATGAATGTGGTAATTTGGAGTTCCCCGGACGCACCGCGAGGAGGTTTGCTGGGGTGTGTGTTCGGGACAGTCGAGACTGATGACAAAATGTGCAACTTTCTAAAATGTTGTTTTTATGTCTTCATATTTCCTCTGTGGTTGCAGTCGCAGAAAACCATCACTCTCGCAGCACAGCCTTGGCGGTGTCCAGAGGGTGAATGATGTTGTTTGTTGGTCTTGTTTGCTGTATTAATGTATTTGTGTGCTTTTATAATGGATGACGTGCTGATGTTCGGACCCCTCTGGACACTCTGCGCTGATTTTGTTTGTGGAAACACACCTCAGTCTTCGCTGGAGTCTCCAAAGCACCAGGTACAATGTGCCCGAGGCCTTGGTGTGTGTGAGAGTGTTTACGGCGTGATTAATGTGACTGACAGGTATAGGTCTCCCTGTTCTTTGTGATTTCGCTTTGATTCATTTGTAGTGAACACACTTAAAATTCACATTGTGAAATCCAGTGTGTGTGTTGCTTTGACAGGCCATTTCGTTTTCTGCTTTCTCGCTTTGACTAAGAGACCCAGGCCTGCACTACAAGTGAGATCAGAAAAAATAAAGCCAGTTGAAATAGTTTAAGAGCACTATCAAACATACACTGCGGTTCAAAATCAGCCACTAATTTATTAATTAGAAAATTTCAAATAATTACATTATGAAATAGTGCATAACAGTTCTTTGTAATTGTTAGAAGTTCACACTAAAGATCTTTAAAATGTTACAGAAACTATACGTTACTAAAAAAAAAAAAAAAAAAAATTAAATGAAGAGGGATGTGTGCATCTTTTACAAAAATAAAAATGTGATTTAATTGAATAAATAATAATTAACAAATAAATGTAAAAATAAAACATAAAAAGCAGCATTTTTTTCTAAATTCAATTTCAAAATTTATTAAAATAGAAAACATTATTACGCCATAGCAAATGCCATAGTAATCATACGATTCCAAAAATTACAAGAGTTATACTGTACATTTTTAATCTCTTTAGTCCTAAACTTTGAATGGTAGTTAAAAATATGAATGCAAATCAGATTTCACTCATAAATCACGACAAGAATTATCTTTAAATAAATCTTCAGTCCTGAATTCATTCAGATATATAATATCTCATCTGGAAATACCTGCAATTCACGCAATAATGTTCAAATGTTCCTCTTCTTTTGTTTCACCAATTAAGTCCCTTCTCTGTACTCTAAAGCTCATTCACATAAGCTCTACACAGAAAACCCCTTCATGCGCTCATTTGCAAATATACTAGCTCTTGTTGTTCTAGCAATACGGAGCACACGGCACCAATGTTTTCCTGCAGCATATCTTCAATTCCATAAAACCATTTTTGGCAGCGCTCAGCAAAATAATCCCTGTTGTGTCAGACTGTGGTTACCGGATGATGGCGTATCATTTCTTGGCCTGTTATTCACCATGATATAATTGTGTGTGTTGGTATCATCAGAGGTCCTCCCTTTTTTTGAGGTGTGTCATGTCTTGTCCTGTGATTGTAATCTTACACTGAGCCTAATCAAAGACAGGCCTGCTGAATGCCCTTCCATAACCACAAGCGTTCATGCCCATTAGAGCTAACAGGCCCCTGAATGCATCAGATAACGTCTGTTCTTTTGAAGGAGAGTGAGAGAGATTGCGCCGGGGAGAGAAAGAGAGAAGGTGGTTGGGACATGTGGCTTTTGCGGGGGCTTATCTAGGCTTTGAGAGTGTCACAGCCTTGCCCTCCCTCTCATTCCCTGCATTATCTGGCCATATCTTGAGGGCCTTCCCTGTCCATTCCACATAATCACTCAGTAATACCAGCCACCCTTTTCTCTATTAAAATAATCACCGGCAATTAGGAGGAGAATGGGCAGAGAGAGAGGGAGAAATCACACACAAAGTAATATTTTCCCCACCTTACGTGCTTTTCATCTGTTTTTTTTCCCCTAACCTCTTGCGATGCCTGGGCGGCCTAGGCTCGATCCAGCACTATTAAGGAAAAAGGCTCTGACAATTTTTCAAGAGCGGAGAGATGAAAGAAAAAAAAAAAGCGCGCGAGAGAGAGAGACAGATAGGAGCAAATAATTTAAAAATTGACCATCTGTAAAATGAAGAAAATGGAAGTGTAAGAGGAGCATTGTGATTTACTTTATCCCTCTCAGAGACGGCCCAAAACTAAGAGGTGCTATTAAATCTCCCTTTGAAATAAATGTGTCGCATTTATCTGTGTGGCCAAAAACGACTAATGAAGCTATTGTCAAAGCAAATAAAGCAGGGCGGATTTGCCGAGGCAGCCGTATCATCCGGACAAAGGTAGCAGGAAGCGTGTGGTGGGGGCTTTAAAAGATTCACATAAATATTGCGACAGATCCGCACATCTACAGCAGAAACTGGAGATGTTTCTGTAGAAAAAAACATTAAAGGGATGGTTCACCTGAAGATGAACATTTACTCACCATTAACTCACCCACAAGTGTTTTCAAACTTTTCAATTAAACGAAAAAGAAGATATTTTGAAGAATATTGGACATTCCAAACACATGGTGAGTAAATGATTTTTGGATGAACTATCCCTTTAATTAGAGAACTATCCTTTAAGTTAGAGCAGCTTCCTTATGTTTTTATCACCAGCAGGGTGGATTACTGTAATGGACTCCTCACTGGCCTTCCCAAAAAGGCAGTCAGACAGTTGCAGCTCATCTAGAACGCTGCTGCCAGGATTCTGACCAGAACCAGAAAATCAAAGCACATCACACCTGTCCTCAGGTCTTTCAGGTCCACTGGCTCCCAGTTACATTCAGAACAGATTTTAAAGAATTATTACTTGTCTATAAATTACTAAATGGCCTAAGACCTCAATACATTACAAATATGCTCACTGGATACAAACCTAATAGATCACTCAGATCATCAGGATAAAGTAAATTAGAAATTCCAAGAGTTCAGTCAAAGCAGGGTGAATTGGCCTTCAGCTACTATGCCCCCTGCTGCTGGAATCAGCTTTCAAAAATGATCAAATGTGCTCCAACATTAGACAGATTTAAATCAAGGCTTAAAAGACATCTGTTTAGCTGTGCCTTTACTCAGTGAGCACTCTGCTATGTTTCACAGATCACTCTATTATGTCTTTTCTTTTTCTTTCATTTATAACCTGTTTTAAAGGGGTGGTCCAGAGTGTATTTGTAAGGCTTGGTTGTGATGTAAAGGCTTGTTTTAAGATGTAAAGCAATATGTGCTCATGCTTCATTTGTAGAAAATCATGTTTTTTTTTCATATATCTTACTTTGATTATAAACGTCTATTCCGCTAACATGAAAGCGACTCATATTTCCTAGTTCCTCTGAAAGACCTGCCCTCAAGAGGCTCTTATTGGTCAGCTAATACAATGTGGTGGTATTCAAGGATCGGCTCTACATCACATCCCTACAAGTGTGTGCTTTTGTGCTCTGTAAACAGTCAGAAGAGCTGTTTGCCGTGTTAGCTGCTTGAATCAGGCTGAAAAATAAAGAGCACACAGCTAAACCTCACGCCTGCTCTCTAAAATAAAATGTGACAAGTGACTTTCACATATATTCGGAAGAAGCATGTGTAAGTAATTTGATAAATTCTCACACCTTTTCCGAGTTTGTTATTTGAGATGAAGAATGCAGGGAAAGCGGCTGCATAGAGAGACACTGAAAGCGTCCGCATAGAGTCACTGTAGCACTGCTGAAGATTGTAGGTGTTTACAGCAGTTTGACTGATAAATATGAATTTCACGCTAAATTGTTAGCGGTGCCAAACAGCTGTTTCCCGTTGTTTGCATTCCTTTTTTACATCCTCACTACAACATACCGTTAATGCTAGAAACTGTGCATGTAATCAAGCTTCATCAGTTGGAGGACTTTAGCCTAATCTGAACTGAGAGAGATTCTGGATTCTGGAGATTCCTTTGTCAAATGCTAGCTATATCTTTTTTTTATAATTCTCTGGAGCATAATTAGAATTAAACTGTAAGCCCTTCTGTCTTTGTGCCGTGTCCTTTGGAAACCCAAATACAAAAACAGAAGAAGCTCTGTGGAAATAGCAGCGTTTGGACGGCATTTTAGCTTTCTCTGCTATAACGTTACAGCAGCTCCGGCCACGCCCCTTCACTGCACAGGGTGCATGTGTAGTGAATACACATAACCTGAAGCGTTTGTGATCTCACTAGCCCGGATGTTTTTTTTTTTGTTTTTTTTTTAAGTCCCCAAACTTTGTTCGCTGTAACTCTGTAAAAGCCAATGTCTCCCTTTGCATTGAACTTTGAACATATTACATTCAGAGATGTTGTTTATGTTCACACATCTACATTACACATGAACAAAAGTTTAAAATATGATATCGTAGTCCACCACCCCTTTAACACATTTTAATCTGTTTTAATCATTTTTAATTATTTTAATCTTTTTATTTTCTTGTCTGTTTAATTATTGTTTATGTAAAGCACTGTAAATTACCATTGTGTATGAAATCTACTCTATAAATAAACGTGCCTTACCTTGCTTTAATAAGTGACAGAATCAGGTGAAGAAAAGGCCAAAAAATGTAACTGCCATTCTCATATCTCCATGAAATGGAAAAAAGAGGATGTAATTAGGGCGAAAGAGTTGTTCAATTACAGTAGCTGCTCGCTGCGTTTGGCATAAGTCACTTTAAATGGTTTTACGAGAGCTTGTTTTGAAAAACGGCGTTTTGCTGGCTTTTATTTTAATTAGCAGGTCATAGCAGTGGTGCTCGTTCTCTCTCATGATCTGTCCAAGCGTCAATCTCTCTCTCTCTTTACCTCTCTGTGAACTAAGAGCAACTCACCCTCTACAGCTGAACACTTTGTGCCTGTTGCCTGGATGAGATTAAAAAAGCTAACCAAACTCGACTGTTTTTTGCGCAGTTTAGGTAAAAACTTCATGGAACAGAGTGTGACGTTCTTCATACAACACTATTGGAAACCTCTACTTAGTAATATTGCTGAATTATACAGAGGAAATGAATACGACAAGGCTTTTTTTGAGTGTCTCATGCTCTTGAAATGACATGTTGTTGTAAACAGCACATCCCACTGCGTGCAACTGATCTCAAATCAATTTCACGTTCAGGAGGAACCTGTGAACCTGGGAGGGGTCAAAGGTTGTTGTCCTCAATGTATGTTCATGTCCAGACGAGGGGCCACAAGGTCTCAGTCAGGGTCGTGACCTTGGTGACCCCCTGATGTCCAGAACACTCATATTTCTCTATAGCAGGATCACTCTTATAACATCGGATTTCTTGTGTCATGCGATTGAACAGGCCAGTGCTGTATAATGTTGCCAGTTGAAGCAAATTTGACAGAAGTATTTCAATTGTAGATTTATTAAGGTTTATTGGTTTATTTGAAGCTGCACTGAAAATGAAAATTTTGTGAATTAAGTGAATAAATTAACTTAATGAATATGTAAATAATTAAAGACATGTTGATCTAAGTCTACAAATACATATGTAAGCAATATTATACATACTGTACATAGATATTTACACACTGTACATACATAAATACACACACACACTTGTATATATACATAATACATATATACACCCATACATCAAGTTAATAAATATCCTAATTGGTCATTTAAATAAATATCATATACATTTAACTTTATTAAACCTTTTATAAAATGTGAGTGACCCCTAATTATCTCTATCAATAATAAATACATCTTTACATGTAATACTGGACAAATACAGTACTAATAATGGTGCTCTCTTGTTGTTCATTTATTTTGACTGAATCCGCTTTTGCTGTCTCATTCAAGCATCCTATTTAGCTTATGATTGATTGTATTTTCATTGGGAATGGGTGTGAAGAACTGTCTCTCCCTGTGTTTCTGCACTGAGACTTTTGCCTTATTGCATCACTTGACGGCTTGTTTAAAAACAAACTATTCAGTTCTAGAGAACAGCTGGTGTATTAAATATAACCGCTTATGGACTGCCACCCAACTGTATGCCCGTTCCTTCATGATTATTTCATATGTGTATGATTAACTCTCTCCACACTGACTCAGACCCCATTTAGCACAGTAGTGGCTGCGGTCCTGACTGGAGAGATGTGACTTTTTTTTCCAAGTCATTTAAATTTTACAGATCCATTTACACCACCTTTTAATTTAGTGCATAATGATGCCATTAAAAAAATAACCATCTGGGCGTTCTTTGGGGAGGGGAGTAATTTGCCTGAGCTTTCCATGCTAATGTTTTTCCCCTCACACAGGCAACAGATGCTGGGAAAGACAGATATATTGTCAACAATTACAACAGCCTGATTTGGGCACGCAGGACAAATGTCTCACAGTGTTCAAATTACTACACACTTTTGACAAGAAATATAACCGATTTTAGGATTTTTGACTTGACTTTTTCATCATGAGTCTTTTCATCAAAAGTTTCAAAGTGCCTCTATTATGCTGTTTTGAATATTGCCTTTCATGCATTGCTAAGGTAGCTGAATGTAACAAATAAAGCAATTAGCACCTTTCACACATTCTTTACTGGTAAATTACTGTAAAGAGATTGTGCGAACGGGACTTTTTCAAAATTTTGGTAAGTAAATAATGGCAATTTACCAATATAAGATGTCCATTACCCGTATGTTCTCTGTGTCTTTAATTAGACCATTTTGTTTGATATGCTTTTTTATGTTTATAGAAATAAGAAATTAAGTAATTGATGTTTGGTACTCTACATTGCATGTCATAATACAACAGCAAGTCAACGTTGTAGGAACCCTTTAAAGAATATCTTTGTAAAGTGAGCGGGATGAATTTACGTTTTATAAAAAGTCAGGGGAGCATTCTTCTTGCATATTCTACACCAGTGGTTTACCGATTTGAGCTTGTACAAGATCAGAACATTCTGATTTAAGATGTTAACACTGGCCCAATCATAACATTCAGACGAAGATGTGGAATTTACTCTGTATTTTTTAACTTGCACATGCCGTTCTGCATAATATGTGAATACATCTTTTGTTTCAAAATCTAGCATTGCTCATACAGTATGAGGATACTGTACTTCCTATGACAACTTTCATGCCCCACACTGTACACTGTTGAACACTGACCTTTACATACATGTAGGTGAAGTATGGACTTTATATGATGTCTCTGGTCCAAAAGCAGCTGCTGTTTTGTGTACATTTTTGTTTAAAAGTAAATTCTATGTCAGCATTATTTAGAAGTTATTGTGAATGGTGCTTTACCAGTAAAAAAAAATAATGTTAAATATAATATATATTATAAAATACACAGTTTCGTTGGAGACAAATACTAAGCACTGGTGAAACTTCCAGTGCTGTACTTCAGAGATGGTAATGAATGTTTCTTTTGTGACATGCACTAAGCAGTAAACCAAACACGAGTAAATGCAACAGTGCAATAATAAATGCAATAATAAATGCTGTTTTTACATTTGGAGGTACACATTTGTTGCACATTGAGAAATTTACTCAATAAATGTGTTTGTTGGAGGTTTTCTTATTAGATGAATAATTATAATATCTAAGCCAATTGAGTGCATAATTGTCTGTTGCTTGTTTGTCCATTACTTTCTAATTGTTTTACGGAACCTTGATTTAAAAAAAAAATTCTGACAACTTAATGACTAAAAAAATCATGTATTACTTATTTTAGCTTATTCTAAAGATTTATTTTTCAGAGTGTAAACGTAAACAGTCTCTGTTGGTTACACTTCCCGTTAGTCCATTTCAACAATAAAACTTCCCTCAAGCCTTGATACACTGCGAACCATAAATAAAGATCTGGGTTATTAAATAATAATACAATTAAGTAATTGATGGAGCATGATAAACTGTGTTGTGCGAGACCGAGCTGGAGCCTCAGCGAACTTTAATCCTACCAGCCTCAATTATGCTAATGAATGCATTCCTCCTGAATAATTAGGGTGATTAATTTTCCCTTGTTTTGAATTACAATTCTGCTGCCTGCTAGCACTTTAGTCCACTCGTTAATTACCAATTAAATCAGCTGGCTCGTTTGCTCCAGGTTCATTGCCCATGTGGTTCTGTAGCACTTAGGGGTGGTGTTTAATGTGCTAATTGGAAGAGATTAAAATGTGTGACCTCTTTTGACAAGGACCGGATGTAGAATGTCATCGCCGTCTCCGTAGATCACAGCGTTTCCCGTCGGCTGTTCGAAAATATGTTTTTGAGTCTTAGTTTATCTGCTATTTAGCATTTTCGCAGCAGCGCCGTTGTGTGTTTGATCCTGGAGTGTGACTGCTTTTATGTCTCAAGCATCAGAGGCTTCATATTCTAACGCTGGAGCCCCGTTTTTTCCCTTTTACTGCCATTATTAGCAATCACTGAACTACATTTGTCATTCTTAGCCCTTTTCAGAGGTGTCTGTTATCTGCCCTCTGCTCTGTGTCTCATCTTAATATCCTTTCATTTCTACTCTGTCCTTCATGACGTCCACTTGAAACGCATTAACAGGTCTTCCATCCATTTTTCTGAGGCAAGATTGACTCAAATTTAGTTTGCTACATCAATACCACAACGCTCTAGGCAGACTTGAGAGTACTCCTAGTAAAAAGAGAGCTTTTTTATGTCCTGATGCCATCTTCTTGAATGGCAACTGGATTATTTTTTTTATTATGGGCCGAAGCTCTTTGGGCCTCACCGAAGATCAGAGATTTGGGTGGGGAGGTATCTGTTGGCGGGTATATTGATGGAAGGACCAGAGGCTCTAAGATCCATCAATGGAGTCCATCAACCAGAAGGCTCTGCGGTCCATTGAAAAACTTCAGAGTGCTGACCTGCACGGCTCTCACAACACACTGAAAGGTTCTGAACTAATGTCCGAGGCCTGCTAAACTAATGTCTGGATCAGACCAGCTTCAATCACCCGGTGCCATATTCAAAATAAAATCTTACTGGAGCTCCTGGCACTATGTTAATGGACTCATCAAACACCAAAATGAGTTCATGGCAGCACATGTAACTGTAGTTTGTAATGTTTTGTAACTACACAGATTACTTTTTCTTGCAGTTTAAAGGGTCGTTTTTTAGAGTTGAGTTTTTTTGAGATCTGACAATTATGAATGGAATTGTACACAGTTGGGTGAACTTGAAACCATGTGTAACATAATTAATGGGAAAATTTACCCTTAGCTGAAATTTTGTTGTTAAATTACTCATTTTCCAAGATGCAGTTGGTGTCTTTTTCTTTTTTCTTCTTCAGTAGAACATTAATTTTCATCCAAAACTGTGGTACTTGGTGATTTCAAGTCAGTGGCACTTTGAAAGTCGAACAAAAAAATACAAGCATAAACAATATTAATACCTGTCAATCTAGACCAGTGGTTCTCAACTGGTTTGGCCACGGGACCCACATTTTTACATGGTCATCAAGCCACGACCCAACTTTTTAGGAACTGTAATATAATTTTAGGAATTATAATTAATTTGTATTGATTTGCATACACAATTAGTGAAACTATTATACACAATTAGTGAAAGAAAAATCATGAGAAAATCAGCAAGACCTACAAATAAACTATATTTTATTGCTGACATTTAACAAAATGTATCAAATTATAGAAATGTTACAAAGTAAAAACGACAAACACTGTAATCAGCGGTTAGGGTAAGGAAAGGTTGTTACCATAAACAAAACTGAACCGTTAATAAAACATTAACATGATCCTGCTGAACAGAACAAACCAGCAAGTTGTAAAATGATTAAAACTATTATAAAACATCCATAACCATTTTTACATCTAATATGACAGCAATTATAAACATATGTTTCACTTAACAGTAATTTGGGAAGATAATGAGATAACTGGGGATGTGCTTTACTGATGTGATAAGAGTTTCAAAGTCAGGAGTGATGGTAGACAGTGCTACCTGAAAATCGTGCTCTATGTACAACCTGTTTCTCTGCTTTGACACCAAGGAAGATAAGCCACTTTCATAGATACGTAGTTCTGAATAGGATTAGTTTGATCGCACTCTCAGATCGCGAAAACTGGGAGAGGCTTATTTCACTGAATTTCTTTTTCAGCGTCTTATCACGACAGTTCCATCAGCTGACTCTCTATGTTGCTCGGCAACGTGGCGTGTGCGCATTTCAAAATAAAAGTCCGGTATACGCAAAACAAGTTAAAAATTAAACTTTTGTTGTTGTTTTTTACCACACACTCTGCGACCCACTGAAAATGTTCCTGCGACCCACTTTTGGGTCGCGACCCACCAGTTGAGAAACACTGATCTAGGCTATACTTTTAGGTCTTGTGTAAGAAACAGAATAGGTTTTTTTTTTTTTTTTTTTTTTGCACAGACTAATCATTTCATCTTCACAAGACCTAAACTATTTTCATTTACCATTTTTATGTGCACATTTTAGGATAATGTTTTTAAAAAGGTAAATGGATACTCCAAAATGTGCATATATTCTAAAAATGCAAAAAGTAAGTAAGTAAAGATTTATTTATATAGCACCTTTCCCAGACATTGAGTCACAAAGTGCTTTACAATAAGTGAAAACAAGTAAAAGAACACATATCAATAAAAGAAAACATGTTAAAACATATTAAAAACAAGTTAAAAATCCCCCCCAAAAAAACCCACTACTACTGTTAATTAAAAGCTTGACCAAAAAGATGCCTTTATCACTTTTTTATCCAATAAATAAGACTGATAAACTCCTGTCTTGTGTCTTTGCTTCTACACATGATGGATAACTGAACTAACTTGTGAACCGAATAACTTTGGAAGTATCTGAGCAAAAGTGCATCCTCAAAAGGATTTTTATAAAATTATTATACATGAGACCTACTGTATACATGAGTTTGTTCAAAACTTATTTACTATGAAGGACAGCTGAAGTGGTTTTCTCGCATGCATAAATGTTCATTTTTATTATTTATATTTAGTTTTCCACAAAGTGACAACTTTTTTCAGAATCACATAACTGTTTTTGATGCTTATCAAAGAATGCATTAGGTAAAAGCAGTGCTATTGACTTGTGTTTCGTGAGTATCCAGTGACCCCAATTTTAACCAAAAAATCTCCTTCATCGTCCTTAAGAGACCAACATCATGGATGGCCTGGGGGATAGTAAATCCTTCCACTAAACTAAATATGTTGAGGATTTCCATCTACACAGCTGACTAACTATAACTTACTGTAATGGTGACTTACTGTACAAAATTGAAACGTCATTCAAAATTTAAATTAACAAAAATTAGTTAAGTCCATGCTACAACTATAACAGTAATGACACAAAGAAACAGTATAACTGGAATCAGTTTTTTTTTTTTATCGGAATCACATTTTTTTCAGCCGAGTGAAAGTATTGACAGCCAATCAAAAACTTTCCTGTTTAACTTCAGCATTTAAAGCATCAGACAACGTAACTGCAGCATGTTTTTTTTTTTTTTTAAATGCTCATATGTTGATGTGGACACTAATATTTTTAAATTAAATTAAATTCATGTGTAATTATATAGCCCTTTTACAATGAAGATTGATTAATATACAATGAAGCAGCTTAATATATAAGTTCTAGTAAAAACTAAAACTCTGTCAGTCCAGTTTTCAGAGTTGAAGTTCAGTTCCGTGTTTTAATTTTCACTGCTGAAAGTCCAAACACTGAAGACCAAATCCTTCGATGCGCAGCTCCACAATTCTCAAACCAAGCAAGCCAGTGGCGAGAAACAAATTTAACCAATTGATGAAAGTGAAGGAAATAACCTTGAGAGAAACCAGGTTCAGTTGGGCACGGCCATTTTTTCTCTGGCCAAACTTCTTGTGCAGAGCTGCAATCTGGAGCTGGAGAATGCTGAAAGTCCATCGTGGGGAAGCAGCAAGTGTGAGAAGGTTACTGGCGGGTGTTCATTCTGCCCACGGGATCAGTGCGGAGACTCATCTGTCATTGGGTCTTTTAGGAATCAGACTCATGCTCTCCACTCCTTTATGAATGGCACCGGATCAGCTCAGGATACGGCCTGGTCCAGGTTTATGGATACTTCTAGAAGTTCTCTATGGTTGGCATCATCTCCTCGTATGTGTTGTCCTTGAGGTCCTCGATGATTGGCATCATCTCTTCACAATTCTTGAATCACATCAATGGCGCTGCAGGGCCATTTTCTAGAGGGCCAATCTCTAGAGGCCTCGGGATGAGTATCCTGAGGTGGAAATAGAGTTAAAGAGCCCCTATTATGGGTTTTTGAAAATGAGCTTGTATGCAGTGTGTCACACAGCTCTAAGTGAAGTGAAATGTCCAGCTAAGGCTTAAATCTGAAAGTGCACAGTGTTTAAAACTATTGATTCATCTATAAAAGAGTTGACTCATAGTTCCTCAAACGAGTCGCCATGCTAACGAGTCTTTAGCCGTTTCGGCATGACGTGAACACGAAACATAAGCCCCGCCCATTTATGCGCGCGCAGATTCGAAATCCCCAATCCTGCCCACAAACAACAGCGGTGAGGAAAAGTTGCCAGATCGGGCGGTTTTCAACTTGATTCTGCAGGTAAAACCCTTTGGACAGGGTTTGGGCTGAAATCAGTCAGCAACATCTGGCAACACAGTGAAGAGCACTGTGCTTAGCTGGATATTGGAAGTGTGCAGAGAACCCAAAGATGAGACTTTGAAGAGTTAGTCGTTTCTGCAGAAATATCTCTGCATTCGAGGAGTGCTTACAACGGAGAATTAGGAGCACCGGGACATTTCCTGGCCTGCTATCCAGCAAGTGTGAGTAAGTGCGATTAAAACGGTTGCCTCATTGTTTTCTCTAGCTTGTAAATGATGCATTTAACTGTGTTTTGTAACTTGTAACCGCTTGTAGTGTCTCTGGTTAACTTGTATTCTCATATCGCGTCTAAAAGCACGTTGTAAACGCGACGCGTGCCGCTGTGTTTACGGATTAAAACGCGTTTGAGCGTGTTCCTCTGCTGTTTGTCGTTGCTATGGCTACCATGAGCTCTGCTACACACGTGCGGCGGTGCTGTTTATAATGGTTCAGCTTTTGCCGCTGTGTGCATTAATACTGAATGTATGTCGCTGTTTTTACTTCTGGTTAAGAATTAGAGTGATATGCTGGGAGACCGGGGGGTTAGTTTTCGGGGTGAGGTGTCTGAAATACGGGCGACTCCCGTTAAAAGCGAGTGTTAGCAGATTAGCTCACGCACACACTATGACTTCAATGTTGATAAGCCGTGGTGGGCATTCTCTCACGCTGAGCGCTGTCGACCAATCGCAAAAGACTGGTTCATCAGACCAATCAGCGCAGTTTAGCATCGCGCGAAGGAGGGGTTTTGGAACAAATGAATCCCTGAACGATTCATATAGGAGTCGCTGAGATAATGAGGTAAAAATAAATGCATATTATAAGACAATGAAAGTGTTTTTAGACCATGCAATCAGATCAGCCTGCTGTTGGAGACCCCCAAAACTAAAATATGACCCTTTTCAATGTATAATATGGGCTCTTTAATAAATAATTAACGTAGCTGCTATTCATAGTGTATTTAAACAAGAGATGTTAAATATCAATGCATAAATGAAGTGCTATAAATTAAAATAGTTACATAAGCAAAACATATTAAGCATAGTATTTCTAACAAAATGTCTGGTGCATTAAGACAACAGGAGTGTGTCCTACAGGTCGATGCTAAGCCCACTCACCTGCATGGAGCACACTCATGCATCATATCATTATGTGATGCATTGCGTGTATGCTTTAATATGGTCATCATTGAAAAAAAATAGTGTGAACGACACTTTCAGTCATATCCATCTCAGTTCACTTGCTTTTAAAAAAAATACCCTAAACAGGGAACATAAAATTGAACGTGCTCCATGCCAGATATTTCTTTCCAAGCTTTGTTCGTCAGTCCCATCTGCAGCTCAGAAAGAGTTATTAACCTCAGGGCAGGTGTGTAGCATCCTCGTTCTTCATCAGAACCCTCATCCAAGAGAGGAGAAGGAGATCAGCACATATACAAAACAACACAAAACAAACAAACTCATTTCAGGCACCAGAGGACTTCGCTGCAGCTCCAACCTTCATGTTGGCCTGACCTCCTCCAAACCTCAAGTGTTGGGATACTGGCGAAATCTATTAGCTTGGTATCAGAGGCACAATGGCACAAATATCAGGTCTATTAAGTGTGTTTTGTTCGGGTAATTTATGGAGCTTGAGGTAAAGTGCTTTGTACAATACTAGAGCATCAAGATGAAAACAAATCGCTTTGTGTGAAGCCGGACACTTGCGCACATCACGCGCACACTTGTCATTTACATGGAAATGTAATAATGTTCTGTCCTCTCATCTGTTTGCTTGTCGTGGGTCATTGTTCACACAATAACAGGAAATAAGAATCTGAAGTATGGCTCTGTGTACGAGACGGATGTGTAGAGATCACACGCTCTGTTTAATAGAGATGCGCATATGTTTGTCACTATTTGTCATCAGATTAATAGTCTGCAAACTTCAATGTTTCCTCTTTACATACACTGTTAAAAATGTGTTGTTTATAATCTAGTTCTTGTTTTTTATGCTCAAACGGTTCCTCTCTTCAGAGTATTATCTGAATTATTATTTATTAGGTTTGTAGGATATTTTTGCAGGCTTATTGTATTATCTTCTTAAAGGGATAGTTCACCCAAAAATTAAATTTAACTCTCCTTTAAAGTCTGATTTATACTTCTAGGTCAAAAGCTTATGTGGTCCGATGCAGCCTTTGCATGGTCTCATATCCCTACACATTGCAACGATGCTTGGTACAAACTCTGTGATTGGTCGGCTTGGTAGTGGTGACGAGCGTTGGCGGTGCTGAGAGCTGCGAGCCTAATGGAGCAATTGTTTACAAGTGTTGAGTCGCGTAAAGGAGCTCTAGATAGAGACTTTTTTTTGTGTTGACCTTATTATTAAAGTTGTTGCACGTCCACCGGTTTTCGCCTCTGAATAAGCGAGTTTGAGCTACTTTTAGCGTTCTGAAAAATAACAAAACACCTGTGAAGAAACTTCTGTTGAACACTTAAGGCGATTTTTCATCTTGATCTCATGAGGAAACGTAACTATTTTATGTTTTGTCAGTTTAGTGGCTAATTTCTACAAATTCGTAAGAGTTCAGTCATACAAAAATGTACTATTTTAAAAAGGAGGTGTGGAACCCAACCGTCATTGGGGGATGAGCTACTAAATCAAAAAGTTACGAATTGTCATGAGATTGTGTCGTATTTTTTGAAGAAAGCTGAAAACCTGTAACCATAGTAGGAAAAAACAAATACTATAGAAGTCGGTGGTTACTGATTTTCAACTTTCTTCAAAATATCTTCTTTTGTTTTCAACAGATACTAGAGAGTATTTGATTGGTTATGATGTAATGAAAAACTGAAGTATGAGGTGACGTGGATAAAACCGTTGATCTATTAAGGAAAGTGACAAACTACAAGCTTTACATGTTTATATTAGTTTTATCTCTTCTATATCTGGATTTTGTCACTGTTTTGGAGCACACTAGCTTATAGATAGCCTTAAAACTAACAATACTCATACAAAAAAAAAAACTATTTTAATTTCATGGGACCTTTAAGTGTCAAGTTATGAGGTAGTGTTAAGTCATCTTCAGCTAATTATTATTTCTTGTTCTACATGCGCTTTAAAAAGCAATTATTTGACTTAAAAAAATGCGTAAACTTGTTGCTTTCAAAGTGATTAGTTGAGTTAGTAGACCTGTTGCTTTTAATGTGATTAGTTAACTTTACTAAAGACTTTAGAATACACATGACGTGTCACTCATATAGTTTTAAAAAGGGAAAATTGCATGGCAAATTAAGCTCACCTTCTTAGATTTTTTAGAAATGAAACTAAAGATATTTAATCTTAAATGTAATGTTTAATTTTATTGGTTATTCCTAAAATGTAATTAAATTGTAAGCTTGGCAGTCAATTTTGGAGAATTTGATGTTTCCCCATTCAGACAGAATGCCCGAGCATACTGCCCAAGAGCCGTTTCAAAGATGGCTGCCAAGTGAAATGACTTAAAGAGACTTAGACTTGACTTATAATGTAATCTGGTTGCTTTAAAATGAAGTAAATGAATCTAAAAGTCAACCTAAAAGGTCCAACTTACAATGGATTTATTTGGATACTTTTATGGTTTTTTTTTTGTTTTTTAATCCAGTAAAAACTTTTTACTTAAAAAAAAAAAAAAGCCAAAGCAGGAAAATATTTTTGCTGTTCCAGTATTTATTATTTTAATAGTTGGTGTTTTTTAAGCTTATTTTAAAAACATATTGGAATAAAAGTGAAAAAATTGAGTTCTTCGAAAGAAATATTTTTTAAAAATAAATATGAGTACAAAAAAAACCAAGCCTGAAAATCTGCCGAAAATAAAATCTGCTTAGCTTCATGATCTCACTAGTGGAATGAGACATTTTACTTCCAGCAAAACAAACAAATTAAAACTGACGTTACTTAGGACAGTCAATAACTATGTTTCCATCCAGCTATTTTTTTCGCATTTTGGATATAAAAAACGGTTAATGAAAACGCCATGATGCACATAAATTTTGAAAATACGCTTAAAAAATGTATGCGCATAACTGAGTAGAATAAACTTTTATTCGAAAAGAAAAGATGCACATAAACTACGATGGAAATACTTTTACCGAATAAATTCCAGTATGGGCATTAAAAAAAGGTCATGTGATGATAAAAATATGTGTAAATGATCAAACCAGCTAGCTGAGCACATCGTAAAGCATCTGAAATGTTGTTTTGGTCATTCTAAAATGTCTTATCGTTTAAGTAGTTGTGTTATTATTAATGACCTCCAGAATCAAGAGCGTCTGTGCTCCGCGTCTGACGCCTTCAAACGCCACCGCACATTCACTGCGTGTCAGGATTGCCTTCTGATGCACAAGTCATTTATAAAATGAAGAACAGATTGACGCAGCTTCTCCTACTGCAGCAAATTCTGTTTTCACTGGTGATATTTGGCGCCAGTTAATCAGGAAGTGACGATTTGGATGGAAACGCTGCCTTATTCGGACGTCTTTTATGGGATAATCCATTTTAATCCAGCATAAAGTTCATTCGCATTTTTGGATGGAAACATGAACAAACTTAAAACTAAACAAATCAATCAAGCCTTTAGTTCTTCACTTTTCTCAACAATTCCTGTTTGTACAGTGTAGACTGTGTGCAAGTTTGTGTGTGTGCATTCAAAGGTCGCGGTCTGTTTAACCACTCCCTGTCATCACATCATATCAGGAACCCCAGAAACTCTCATCAAAGGGTCATTATATGGGGAGCAGATACCAATCACCCATCCTTCTGTCGTTTTCCCTCTTTCTCCGTTCTCCTTTGAAAATATGAGTGATGTCTGGTGCGTGGCCTGCATACAGAGGCCGCTCAGCTCGTGTCCCGGCTCTAGACGACAGGCCACAAAGGGGGCCTTGTCACTCTGGGGGTGGGAGGAGAGCTTTCAGAAAGTGACTTGCCACTACATCGTAGGAAGGTAAAAAGATCCTTCCTGAAGTGGGCCTGGGGCTGCTGGATGAGGGGAAGGGGAGGAGACGCAGGATATTGCTGGCCAAATCATCCAGTCAGTCCGAGATCATCTTACCTGTACAGGTGTGTGCTGTTAGTGAGCCTGTGTGTGTGTGTGTGTGTGTGTGTGTGTGGGGCGCTACAAAATTGACCTGAGCTCACAAGAAGTGAGCTAAATCTCACAAAAACTTCCTTTGGGGATATTCAGGGACAATGTCACTTGGAAATATGATTTTTAAGTGATATGTCACTGGTTCTAATATCTTTAAAGTAGTTTTAAAAAGTAATGTGTGTCAGGGGTGTAAAAAGTGAGAAAAACAACTCAAAATACGAATGGAGCACGTCATGTTATTTTTTCCTGGGAATAATATTTCTAGAAGACCTGTTGACATGGAATTAAACCAGATTTAGGTAATAACCCAAACAATACAAACATAAAAATAAAACAAAATGAGTTATGTGTAATAATGAAATGACACAAGGAAAAAGTACTGAACTACTGAAACGTATTTAATACTTTATATAAAAGGCTTTTTTAATGACAGCAGCTTAAAGACGCCTCTTATGTGGTCACATGAATTGCTCAGGTGTGACTTCAACAGAATATAAAAGTCTTGATGGTTTTGTGGGTCATGTCTACCAAATCTTATCTTTAATTTGTATTTTCTATTGGATTCAAGTCAGGTGATTGGCTGGGCCATTCTACAGCTTGATTTGCTTTTTCTGAAAGTGTTTGAGAGGTTCCTTGGCTTTGTTTTGGATTATTGTCTTGTTGAAATGTCCACCCTGGTTTCATCCTGCTAATGTAGATGTTGGACTGAAGCAGCGAATATTAAATACAGAGGCGAAAAGAGTTGCTGAATAACTTTTGAGAGATTTCAGCTGCTGTCTGGGTTTTCACTGCCTTATTACCCCTCCTGTTCTTCATGTTTGTAAACTTAATTTGTAAACTAATTAGATTTGTTTTCTTTGCATAAATGCGTTTCTTTGGTTGCTATCAACATTTGGTTAATTTCAATTCAACAGCACCTTTAGAAATATGTTTTCTGCGAAAAATGGTGACGTGTTGGTCATACTTATTTTACCTGCTGTAAAAGTACAAGGTATTGTCCGAAAACTTTTATAAAAGACATTTAATTTTGTAGGCTTTTTACCTGCGTTATAAAAAAAGTAATCTAGCAAAAATAAAAAATGGTGTGAGTGCATTGAATCAACAATGCAAATTAAAATATGTGCAATGAAATAAAACGAATAACATTTTTTTAAAATAAGCCCTTAAAGTGACACATTATCCATACCTCGGGCCATCACCTATGCATCAGACTTTCTTTTCTCAGAAAATCACAAATAAACACTCTTTTTTTTTTTATAAATCACAATAATATTCTACCTCTGTGCATAAACTGCCAAAGTATGGGATGCCAAAGATGGCCCTGATAAATCAATAAATGCACCAGATTATGAATAATTTTTTATATTAAACTGTGTTCAAGTGCAGGTTCACTTGTAATTTTACTGTAAATTTAACCACTGTAACCACTCTATTTGAAAGAATTAAATCATGTTATTAATAATGTGAACAGGTTAGTATGTGGCTAAAAAATGCAGCTGTAGTTACCATAATAATACAGTAGGAATATTTTAAGTTTCAAGCATTTAGCTTAAAATATATTTGTGATCTAAAATGACATTTATTGTTTTTTTGTAATGTTGATTAATTGATATTTTGACCGCAACATTCTTGTAAATTACAGTACAATACCCAATAACACCTTTTTCCCTGTTATTTTATAAATGTATTTCTATTGTTTTTATACAGACTATTACACTATAGTATCTTATACTGTATTTTTGTTTATTATTGAGGGAGAATATTTAGTGGCGTAGAATACGCCAAAGATTTCCTTTTTTTTTTCTTCTTCTTCTTTTGTAACTTTAGAAGGGATCTTGTTTACGTGGCTGTTGATTTTTTTAGCTCTTTGCTGTTACGCCACTCTTTGGTTGGGTTATATTTCTGTGATTGTTTTATTTATTTTCAATTGCACTTTAGAAAGCTTCTCTTTTGTTGGCTTTATCATTTCCTTATTGAGGAATAAATTAATTAAACGTTAAGATTGTTTGTCCTTGTTTATTTCCATCCGTTTTCTTCAGTCATAATATAATTTTCTAAATGTTACATTTTCTCTCCCTAGACACCTTATTAAATTGTAACACACCTAACAAAAATGTAAGGTCACAGTGCAGAATTCAAGTTTCAAAATGAAAAGATGATGCGATTCAAAAGCATCAATAAACTGAAAGTTTTAATTAATTAACAATAATTACCACATGTTTTTTTTACAGTGCCCTAGTCTTAAATTGCATTAAAAATACATGCTTGGAAAAAAACCTAGCCTACTTTTAAAAATATATTCAGTAAAATGAGGTATAGGACATTGAATATATTCTCAATAAATAATGATTCTCTTCTTCCTCTCTCTCTCTCTCTTCCTCTCTCTCTCTCTCTCTCTCACCTACACACACTGACCTGATCTGTGTCAGGCACATAGTCTCCCTGTTCACGAACTAATAGCAGTGAATGAAGGAACAAAGCTCTCTTCCACACATTCTCTCATGTAATGATGTCTTCTTGTTGTCAGAAGATGACGTCGACTCGATCTGCACCAACCAAACTTACTCCTGTGTTACATATATCGATCCCTCTCCTCTTTTATTTTTTTTCTTTTTATTTGATGGCCCAGGATACCGCCGTAATTAGCGCTAACCATTAGTGTAGCACTCTATGGGCTAAAATCACCATTAACGTCGCTGCGGGGTCTTTCATTCCCGTTAACATTCATTGTGACTTGCTCTTTTCTAAAGACAGCCGAGAGAAGGAAATGGTGCGGAGTTATCTGAATAGGATAAAGAGAGCGCCTGCTGAAGTGTAGGTGTAAAAGCATTAGACGGGCGCTGGATTTAATTAACAGTCTTTAATAGTGCCTGCCTTTGTTCCACTGCTGAAAATAATCGGCTGGAGGGAGTCTAGAGTGCCTGGGTTTTGGAAGGTGTCACTAAATGGTGCTCATAACAAAGCTGGCCTCTTTTTTTTTACCTGCCTCACTTATTTTGTCAGTAGTAGTCAGTACAATGCGTTCCTTCTCCTGACAAGCTTTGATCGGGCAAAAAGCAGAGACCTCGTCTGCTTCTCACTGTCACCCGTCTCAATCCCTCTATCTGTGCTTTATACCACACACAATGAGAAACTGAGCAGGCCATTGATGGCAGCACTAATCTTTATGAGTGTAACCCATTATGACATCATTAATAATGGCTACTAAATCTGTGCTGGTGTATTTATTGCATTGGAATATGCAGGGATAAATCAAAACATTTATATCAGTGAATGTTTTCATTACTGAGCATCTAAATGTACTTTTTGAAGGGTATTTTACATAAAGATAGATGGATGGATGGGTTGATGGATAGATAATGCGTTCTACATAGACACTTCATTAAATACATTAAGAATAAAGGAAATAAAACCATATATTAATTTTTTTTTTTAAATACAAGATACATAATTACATGATACATAATTCTAAATGTTTTTTCTTCATTTTAAAGTACTTTATGAAATCTGTTTAGATTAACATATATTGAAAAAATAAAATATTTCAATGTGAATTTATGAATAAAATATTTAATTTTGTTTATTAGTTTAGTATATAGGATGAATGTATTGAATAATAGATCATTTTATTTCATATTATATGATATTCATATATTAATACTTAGCTCATAAAAATTATTGAAGTATTTGTGTAATACATTTTGATCTCCATTGCAGTATACGTATAGACAGGGGTGCTCAACCCTGTTCCTGGAGATCTACCTTCCTGCAGAGTTCAGCTCCAACTCTGATCAAACACTCACGAACCAGTTAATTAGGACCTGAACAGCACTTGATAATTACAGGCAGGTGTGTCTGATATGGGTTGCAACTGAAATCTGCAGGAACGTAGAGCTCCAGGAACGGGGTTGAGCACCCCTAGTCTAAGACATGTCATTATGTACATTAAAATGCATATTAAAGACAATTTAAATGCACATTCACACACATGTACACACTTTTAGTTTGAAGTCATATATACAGTTGAAGTGAAAATTATTATCATTATTAAATTTGATAATTTTTCCAAATATTTGCCAAGGGGAGTTTAACAGACCTTGGTCATTTTCCACAGTATTTTCTTTAATATTTTTTTTTATATTTTATATAGTTTATATATGGTTTATGTATTAAATTACTTTAAGGTCAAAATAATTAGCCGCCTTTAGAAATATTTGTTTTTGATTCCAATAAATTGCCTAATTAACCTAACTTACCTAGTTAAATAACCTAGTTAAATCTTAAAATTGCAATTTAAGCTCAAAACTACTACCTTGTAAAATACTATGTACTGTCATCATGGCAAAGACAAAAGAAATTAGTTAATATAAATTATTTATTAAAACTATTATGTTTAAAAAACTCAAATCTCCTCTCCGGTATTTTTTTAAAAATAACAATTTCACAGATGGAATAATAATTTTGAATTTTTATGTACAATATTTTTCACAATATGGCCTATCTTTCTGGAAATGGTGTTATTTCTTTCAATTTGGCCAAAGTCAAAATGATTAGCCCCCAAAAGAATATTTTTTTTAGAACAAACCACTTTTTTTTAACCCAGTTAAGTTTGTTAATTGCACTTAAAGCTGGATACTAGTATCTTGCAAAATAACTGGTACAATGTTATGTACTGCCATCATGGCGAAAACAAAATAAAGTAGTTATTAAAACTATTGTTTTAATAAAAATCTTCTCTCCCTCATTAATATTTAAAAAACTATTAATATTTCACATGAAAGCTAGTATCTTTGCTTTAAACTAGTGCAGTATATGCGTTTAAGTAATGTATATTAAGCTATAAAAATTCTTTTTTAGTCCAACTAGAATATATGTTATATCATTTTGTGATGGTGTTAATCTTTGTAATAATATACCTTTCTGTGAAAATCTTTTTTTTTTCTTCTTCTTCTACCTGTTTTATCATCTGCCTGTCTCCCTCTCAAATGATGTTTATGTTCCCTGGCAGGCAAAGATGCTCTGCTCGAGTATAAAAGCTCTAGACCCTCATTACTGCACCTCCACATGAGGATGTAGCACCATGCTAACATAATGAGCATTCGTACACAAGGCCAAAAGAGCATTCTGAGGCCTGCAGAGCAACAAAACAACAGACGCTACACACAAACACATACATACCTGCAAACAAGAGCTGCTGCTTCACCTTTCACCCTGAAGGAGAGAGGGAAAAGGAGAGTGAGAAGCACTGATCACTGTTTCCACTCAGCCTTAACTATGATTTAACTTCATCTGAGTATAATAATCATAAACTGTGTAGTAAAGACTGCAGGAAGACCATAAGTGATGCTTAGAGAATGCAACCTGATCTGCAAACAGAGAATCAGTCCTCTTTTGTGGTTTGTATACTGTATATTAAAGGAACAGGAGAGTTGTTATAAATAAGAGAGAATATTCATATAAGCCAAATATAACATGTACATGATTCTTGTGTTTGTTGTTGAACACATTGATTCTTAAGTATCATTGCTTATAGCTTCAGTATGATACAGCACCATCAAATGTGAAAAATATTTATTATAAATAGCAGTAGTTTATTTTTTTCTTTCCATAGAAAAAAAAATGGGCCACTCTTAGCTGCAACAACTGTAATCAAGCATTTTCCATAACTTGCAATGAGTCTATTACGGTGCTGTGGAGGAATTTAGGCCAAGTCATCTTTGCAGAATTGTTGTAATTCAGCCTCATTTTGAGGGTTTTCAAGCGTGAACCGCCCTTTTAAGGTAATGCCATAGAATCTCAATTGGATTCAGCCCAGGACATTGACTTGGCCACTCCAAAGTCATCATTTTGTATTTCTTTTAGCCATTCAGAAGTGACCTTTCTGGTTGGTGGGCTTTGGATCATTGTCTTGCTGCAGAATCCAAGTTTGCTTCAGCTTGAGGTCACTAAAGGTCATTGCACACTGAATCTGAAATTTTCACATGTTAGCAAATAAATTTGACCTCATGTTGTGCCAGTCGTATTGTCTCACTGCCTCCAAAACTTTTGTCTGCCATAAAACAATTGAACCGGGCTCGATTATTATTATTTTTTTATTAATTAAATTATCTTTTTTCTTTTCTTTTTTTTTCCCCGCATCTAAAAAAAACATTTTGAGAGGTGTTTTGACAGTTCAAAGCCACTGTGCAAGCAAAAGACAAAATACAAAATGGTGATACTTGAGCCACAGATAACTTTATGACAAACACAGTGCATACTATAAGACAGAATGTGGTGGACAGTTGAGAACCCCTATATGCTGGATTCTGGGCCGCATTAGGCGCATCTCTCCCCTGCTGCTGTTTTGTCTCTCTCTCTGTGTGTGTGTGTGTGTGTGTGTGTGTGTGTGTGTGTGTATACGTTTGAAGTACTGCCACAGACATTATAATCTTCTCATGGTCCACTTCGGTTCATTGCTCCAATATGTCAGCGTGGCCGCCATTTATTATAAGTACTACCAGTCTCTGTTCTGGAATGGTTTACCTATGTAAACGTGTGTATCAACAAGCAATGTATCAAAATTCCATTGATTTCCTGAAATAAACTTTGCATTTGGGCATAAACCAGCGCAGCTCTTTGATAATGATCTGAACTCTCCATCCTTTCTATGTTTTATGTAGCCTATTAGGTGAACACAATATGTAGCATATTCCTCTTTCTTTTCCTACTTTGGAGAAGAGAGAGGATAACAAAGTATCACTGCTTGAATTGACTCCGAAATGTTTTGCGTTTTTTCAAGAATGGATTAATTAATATGCATCGGAGTTTTGTGTACATGACGGATTTTTGTCGGATATATGAACACAAAAAAAAAAACTACATACAAAAATTCAGGACTCCAGTGTGCAAAGACTTTAACAGATGGCCGAACATTCTCCTTTAGGATATTTTGCTACACAGCAGAATTTTACTGTTGTATGATGTTCTTTTTCTGAAATGCGGTATTACTTTTACGCCACACGTAACAGGACACACACCTTCCCAAAACTTTTGTCTTGTCGGTTCACAGAGTACTTTCCCAGAGTAAGTTTTGGGGATCATCAAGATATTTTCTGGCAAAACTGAGAGGAGTCTTTGTTCTTTTTTCCTCAGCAGTGGTTTTCATCTTGGAATTTGAAAGCAAATGGTTTAAATGCAGAAAGTAGCCTGTTAATGTCAAAGTTGACATAAAATAAGGAAATAAAAAATCCAATAAAATTGTACATTTGTGTGAGAGGGGACAAGTATCATCTCTGGTTAATTTGAAAGCGAATATATTGCTTTTTTATGAAGTCGGGGGGGCATGTTTTGAATCAGTCAGCATTATTGTCCTGTAAATTCTCTTAGCTGTTCTCCACCATGTTTAAGGGCTGCAGTCGGGATGAGTGTATATCAGCCGCCGGGATGCAGTCGTCTCTCTCCCTCTGCTGAAGGCTGCAGGCTGTCTACTCCTCCAGACAGACAGCGGTAAATAAGGCCTAAGTCTCATTATCCCAGCACCAGGCCTCGACAGCTGCATTCATCCAAAATGCATTTCTACCTAAAGGTTAAGAGTAGTTATGAGGACAGTAATGTATTATTAAAATACCTTTCGGACTGAAGTACCTTTTGATATATTTTCCCAGGTAATGAAAGCAGCATTCGGAGGGGGGAAATGTAGTAATTTGCTGTCCCATTTTGTCGGCTGCTTTATTCTCTCTCTCCTCTTCTCTCTGTCTCTCTTTCTCTCTCTTTACCTGCCTGTCATCTCAGAGGTGAAGGGGGGGTGCTGTAAACTGGTCTGTGAAAGGCAGAAACGTATCTTACATTACCCAGCTTTCATTTATGAGGAAAAAAAACTGCAAAGCATTCAGCGCATGAGGATGTCTTTCAATTTCTCCCTCTCTCTCTCTCTCTCTTTCTCTCTGATGTTGCCAGGGCAGTGATTGGGCAAGGAAAATGGCTGTTTGGTGTCTGATCCTGGCATGATAAGGGGTGGCAGAAGGTTTTCAGGTATTCAACGGCGAATGGCGCAAAGATGGTTTATGTCTCCGCTCTTTTATCCGCCGAGAAAAAAGAAAAGAATAGAAAGAGGGATGGGTAGATTTTTGGTGTGAGGGAAGAGAGGAGCTTCAGAGTAGTCAGTACTCAGTGCTCTATTAAAAGCATCAGCCTTGTTAAAACCAGTCAAAAGACAGGAAATCAGGCAGTGAAATGAAGCCTCTCGACCAATTATGGGATCTGAGTGGAACATCTTAGTGCGTTTTGTGTCTAGCATCACCAGTCTAGCTCTCTCTATCTCTCTTTCTCTCTTTCCCTGCATCCTATAGGTGTGGAAGTGGAACCTCCTAGCATCACTCTTTTTAATCATTCTTTATAAAACACACTACAGTAAATGTTATTTGCCTGCTTCTCGTTAAATATGCAAGATGTTAAGTCATTATGATGGCATAATTGGCTGGATAGTTCATAGTTCAGGCTGCTCTAAAAGGAAAGTCTTGTTATCACTCTTCTTTAGTCTTTCTGTCTGTGGCAGACATCACATCGCTCCATCTCAACTAAATTTAATTAGCTTTGTCTACACAGATGGCTTATTGGAAATACTTCAGATGAATCCACATTTCCTGCCATTCTCAAAAATAAAACAATAAAATGAAATGTAAACAAATCAGATTTGGACGGAATAACTCAAATTGTGGTCGTCTTTTCAGCTCTTGACCTGATTTGATTGAGGCGAAGATGATTGTAAACCCTGTTTTTTTTCTTATAAATCCAGTTCTAGAAAAACCATGAGCATCATGTTAAAATCATGCGAAACATGTGAAGCAAACAACAAGTGCATGTTTACTAGTAAAAAGTGTTTGTGTGATTCTCATGAAAATGTTCCAAAACCATGCATTTAAGGTGTGTTTTACGTGTGATTTTAAATTGACGCTTGTGTGTTTTTTTTTTTAATAATGTGTAATGAACAATGTCTGCATGAAAATCTGTTTTTGTTTACTGAATGAAATAGCTTTAGTACAGACAGTGGTTATTTGACAGTGGATACGGAATAGTTCTATCAAAAATGAAGTCGTATACTAACTCTCTGGCTTTTCAAAATCTAAGGGCTGTTTGTCTTTACTATTTTCTTTTCTTCTTTCTTTTTGAAACTGGTCATTGCTGATCCGTTAAAGTTGAAGGGCTTCCAGCACTTTCGGTGTCAAAAACAAACAAACAACAAAAAAAAAACATATACAATCAGCACAAAATGAAAACCCCTATGGCTCCCAATAATAACTGTGAGGAGTTAGTCAGAAGCCACAATTATACATTTTGTTTTGCCAGTATATGCTTTTAACACTCAAAGTGTCAAGCCATTGACTTGCATATAATGGATCTCATAGGACTAGTTTAAACTGAAATCTTCTTTAATGTTCTACAGTAAAAGTGACATGCATTTTGGATCAATTGAGAATGGATCATTTACCAACTATATTCCAATTTTGGGTCAGCCTCTTTGGTCAAAAATAAAATTTAGGCAGTTTTGTTAGAATTTAACCGAATGCCACTTTTAAAATTTATTTTATTTTATTTATTTATTTATTCATATATTTGTTTACTTATTTTTTCATTTATTTATTTATTTATTTATATATATAGATAGTTTTACAACTCCCCTAGAATTAAATTCTCCATTTTTAAAATCCTTTATGCCAATCGTCAGGTCTAGAGATAGCACTCTTAGCTTAGTTTAGCATATATCATTGATTCGGATTAGACCATTAGCATCTTGCTGAATTTTCCTACTTAATTTTACTATTTAAGGCTTGAAAATGCAATGCTATTATGCAGCACCTGAAAATAGTCCTCAGCTAGGCAACTTTCAATATGACAACCTGCTTGCAAATGGAGCTTTTATCTGTCATGTACTGTATGCTGCAGCCATGATACATCAGCAAAGGTCCTTGATTATTACGCCGGAAAGAGATTATAGTTTCTTGCCAAATCATCGCCTAGAAAATAACAACTTTTCATTATCTGTCGGTGTACATAATATAACTACAGAAAAGTCAAGCTTTAAATAGCAAAACTCTTGTCATTTTTGAATGAGATGCTCATGGTCTAATCCGATTCAATTACCTATGCTAAGCTAAGCTAAAAGTGCTCCCGACTGAATGGATTCAAAAATGGTTTAAAATCATCAATTTTTAAAGTCAGTCTTTTCTAGTTGATCTTTACACGTATTACCTGCATATCTTTAAAGTAAAATAGCTTTAAGTTCAAGTTGGAACTGCAGTTTTGCACCATTTTTCTTCTTTTGGTTTCATCTGAGAAACTAAAGGGGCATTCAAAATTGAATTCTCACCCCTGTCTTTTATCTTTGCTCTTCCTTCCTTACGTCATCCCGTGTTCATCAGTCACGTGCAGCACACTTTCAAAATCAAATGTTCAGAATCACTCAACTGCGTATCGCTATAAGCGTCGGGCCATAATGCTAACAAGAGTTTCATTTTCTCCAGCAACAACATAATGCGCCTGGTGTCGAGGCGCAGGGGATTTTAATGGCTTGGGCTTCTGTTTAATGTTAATGTCAACAATGACAAAGTTATTAGGAGTTGAGGGAGGTGTGAGCGCATATGCGTGTGTGTGTTGCGTGCGAGTTATGAATCTCTGACAGCTATTTGCAAGGTTAATGTAGCCGAAAAACAGCATCTATCCAAGCCTATCCTGCACCTCCCTTTCCCTCTTCTATGGCTTAACAGTTTCATTAGCCCTCTAGATACAACCTCCCCCCAGCATAACGTTGTCAAATGTGACGCGCATCAAATTATCAAAGAGGCCCGAGATCGATCAATATGCAACGCCGGTGTTGAGCTCCAGCGCTCCTGGCGTTCAGCGGCACAGAAATGGAGGCCGGTGTGTGTGTTTGGCCGCCTCTTTCTTCTCATTCGTCATCCGCGTGGTTGTAAAGAGTGTCGGAGCTGAAAGATCCATCAATAACGTGAGTAGAACGACTGGAGCAGGACCTGGACTGTGTCAGATATATTAGACTTTTCCTTCGTGCCTCCGTCATTCTGATTCATGACACGGCCAAATGATCAGCTACTAGACAAACACGCTGAATCTGGGGATTACATTAGTTAAATAAATACAGCGTATAATCAATGCTCTCACTCCTTCACTCCTAACAAGAACATCTCAAATTTTGCCAAAGTACAGGAACAGCTTGCTTGTAATGCGCTGGCATGCTCTCTCTCTCTCTCTCTCTCTCTCTATATATATATATCTCCCACATAAACTGTTTACTTAAAACTGAATACTGTAAGTGCTCAAGCCAGTTAAGAAATTAATAGTAATTAAACTGTCTGTGTTCCTGCTCTCTCTCGCCATCTGTCACACTAAATTCATCTCAATGGAGTTTGTTTACATCACTATGCAATGAGATAAAACTGGATGAAAAAGGGATAGTTTACACATTAATTACAAATTGCTGTTCATTTATTCATGCCATCCAATATGGTGTTCTATTCAGTAGAAGGTTTGATTTTTAGATGGTCATACTTGGAATTCAAGTCAGCGGCTACTGGCGATTTGAGGGTTTAAAAACAAAATGAAATTAATACATGTGGCTCCTGATTATAAATTGAAGGCTTTGTGAAGCATAACGAGGTGCAAGAAATGTGTGTAAAGGGGCAAGAAATATGTGGAAGTTGCTGTCACGACAACAAATTCCTCATGTGTAAACTCATGTGTATCTCCAATGAATCTCTTTCTGATTATTTATGGTATTATTACATTTAATTCACAATAAATATACTGTAAAAATTGTTGTACTGTAAAAGAGTTCCTCACAATTTCTTCATGTTGTCTCAACAAAAAAGATTAAGTTAACTTGGTTGTTATTCCAAATTTAAGTGGATTGAACGTTGTCCAAAAAAGCCTTAAGCTTTTTTTTCTCAGCTTATTTCAAATAACAAGCAGCAAAAGTCATTTTTTTAGTCTAAAGAGAAGGGACCACTGTCAGATTTTAGGGGTGTTCACACTTGTTGTTCAGTTCTCTTGCTTTATTTGGTCCAGACGAAGAAAAAAAATGATGCAATTGGTCCTGATTCATTTTGTGTTTACAATTTCATTTTTGAGCCTGAAGCTAATGATACCAAAACAATGTTAATAATTAGATTTATATATGTAAAAGTTTAAACCGTATATTGATTAAATAATGCAAGGAGTGCATGGGGGCAAAATGCACACTATAAAAATGCAAAGGGGAAACAGGGATAGTCATAAAGAAGCTTATTCTCATTTTAAAAAATAAATTCAATTCATGTTTATTTATATAGCTCTTTAACAATGTAGATTGTGTCAAAGCAGCTTAACACAGAAGTTCTAGTACATTTGAAACAGTGTCAGTCCAGTTTTCAGAGTTGAGTTGAGTTGAGTTCAGTGTGGATTACATTTCACTGCTGAAAGTCCAAACACTGATGAGCAAATCAATGCGCAGCTCCAAAAGTCCCAAACCAAGCAAGCCAGTAGTGACAGTGGTGAGGAACAAAATTCAAAAAGGAAAAAAACTCAAAAGAAACCATGCTCAGTTGGGCACGACCGTTTCTTCTCTGGCCAAACTACAAGAGATTATAGGCCTATGAGTGTTTTAGTAAGAAAGTAAAACCAAAATTAGATTAATCCAGGGTTTTTCTTCAATGGTTGGAACAAGACATTTTAAAGAAATAATGCACAACAAAAGGTTATGTTTTATAAAACTATGTTATAAAAATGGAGGTTACGTTTTAAGGTTTTTATTGGTCCACATCTTCATTCATTCACAGGCTCTTCACACACTTTTCTCCTTTGTTTTCATCTTTCCTAACCAGTGTTTCTTTTTTCTATTTTTTCTGTCATTCTCTATTGCCTCTAACCGTGTCCTGATTTCTCTGCCCTCTGACTGAACTTATGGCTTTAGTTAAAACAGTTATCAAGATAATGCCCGCTTGTATTCTTTTTTAAATCATCCTAACCTTTTCTCCTTTTTTTTTTTAAATCCAGCATTTTAAAAAAACAGCTGTTGATCACAATGTATGTTGTTCCATGTCTGCTAAAACAAGCTTCTTCAATGAGCAAAATAATTGCTGCCATTTCTGGTGGGAGCACAGATACATTATCGACTTTCTGCTAAAATCCTTTAGCAGTAAATATTGGCAAGCAGCATTCATTAAACAGAAGTGCTATGGGCCATATTGCGAAATGTGAATCAACCATTACCTTGAATTACTCTGATTAGCTAGGTAATTATTTCTCTTTGCTAAACTGTAGATTCAATCCACTGCAATTACAGATCAGCGAGCAGCAAAATCTGCCAGATTGTGTGCGCTTTTGTGTGTGTGCCTGCTTGTGTGTTTCTTTTGGACCATTGTGTGTGTATATGAAGGCCCACACGATATATCTAATGTTTTTTTTTTTTCTTTTTTCTACTTGTATTGATTAGAAGGTAGTTGGAATGATCTTGAAAAGACATAAAAGTAACATTAGCTCAAAAAATGTCCTCTCAGCGTGTGTCAGCATACCTCTGGAAGTGCTTATTACAGGACAACAGGCTATTGATTTGAGTTCCTGATCACCTCAACGGCCCAGTAACAACGAATCAGTCATAGCTACCTCTTTTGGGGCATTTATTTACACAAAAGATGGTTAATTCAGCTCCAAAATTTAAAATCTGTCAGAATTTATTCATCCTTATGTCATTTTTTTACCCATAAGACTCTTGAATCTTTGGACGTTCATTGAAAGTCTGTTCACTCTAAACACAAATCACGTGAATCAAGCGATTTAAATCCAAATCAAGATTTTAGGGATGTTTACACTTTGATTCTCTTGGTTCTGGCTGTAATATATTGTTTCTCCATCAACATCATAATGTGTTCAATGTCAATCTTTTTTATTTATTGGCTAATTTGTATGAATTTATACAATCAGCTACTGTACGACTGGGTGGTATTTTGTTATATATCTTTACAGCTGAATTGTCAACCCCAATGTACTGTATTTTTTGCATTTATTTTGGAAAATGTAAATGAGAGGGTATGGCTAACTCAAATGCAGCATGTGACTATTTTAAGTTTTGTCAGTTTAGTGGCTAATTTATACAAATTTGTTTTCAGTTGTATGAAAATACTTGATTTTTATAAGGAGGCATGCCACCAAACCCCACCCCTAAACCTTACCGTCATTGGGGATAAGGATTTCGTACTAAATTGTACGAATGAGAATTAGCCACTAAATCAAAATGTTATGAATTGCCGTGAGATAGCGTTGGTGTATCTTAAAACTGAGGCCGATATGATACGCATCTCAATGCTAGCTAACAGTACAATACGTTAAAGATACAATACAATATGGTTTGATTAACCTATATCGTGATGTAGTAAGATCTGATTTTGATTTGATTTGATTCAACTAAATACAATTAAATCCAAAAAATATATATATTTGCTTTATTATTTCTTTAACTGTCAGGTTAGTTCCTCTGACACTGACTAATGGGAAAGCTGTGATATTACCTGCTGTTTGCCCTCACAGAGGCTACTTTTATAGCCATGCAGATTTTCTGTTTGGCTTTTTGACAGTTTTACCTTTATAGTTAGCTGAACATATTGCAGATCATTAGAACATCATTCATTCATTCGTTATCTTTTCGGCTTAGTCCCTTTATTAATCCGGGGTCGCCACATTGGAATGAACTGCCAACTTATCCAGCATTTGTTTCACGCAGCGGATGCCCTTCCAGCTGCAACCCACTTTGGACTTGTGGGGGAAACCAGAGCACCCAGAGGAAACCCACGCAACCACGGGGAGAACATGCAAACTCCACACAGAAATGCCAACTGACCCAGCCAAGGCTCGAACCAGCGACCTTCTTGCTGTGAGGCAAACGTGCTACTCACTACGCCACCGGGGCGCCCTCATTGGAACATTAAAATCTAAAATTGCTCTTTTAAGCTTAAAATCAGTAAAAATAATAATCACTAAATAAATGAGAAAAGTAATAAAGAAAAAGACAGAAGTTTACATGTGCTTTAGGGAAAATCTCATTATGAGAAATAGCATTTGAGCTTAGACCTGTACTTACATTTTAGAATTTGCATTATGTTTACTCACTCTTAAATATATGTATATATAGGTTTAGATTTCTACACATTATATGTTTCTATACAGTCTATGCACATTTAATGTCAACAACAAATGCGTATTTTATACAGAATTATTGTACTAATATTCTATTGCCTTACAGCAACGCTCATTCACTCGCATACTCCTGACAGTCTGACAGACATTCTGTCTGTAATGACAGAATGCGCTAGAGAAACCATTCAGACTAGAGAAATCAATCTACATTTAAAATGTTGATGACAGATTATTGGTCACTTATAAACAACAAGGCGCCACGGTGGCGTAGTGAGTAGCACGTTCGCCTCACGGCAAGAAGGTCGCTGGTTCGAGCCTCAGCTGGGTCAGTTGGCATTTCTGTGTGGAGTTTGCATGTTCTCCCCGTGCTTGCGTGGGTTTCCTCCGGGTGCTCCGGTTTCCCCCACAAGTCCAAAGACATGTAGTATAGGTGAATTGGGTAAGCTAAATTGTCCGTAGTGTATGAGTGTAAATGAGTGTGTATGGATGTTTCCCAGAGATGGGTTGTGGCCGGAAGGGCATCCGCTGCGTAAAACAAATGCTGGATAAGTTGGTGGATCATTCCGCTGTGGCGACCCCGGATTAATAAAGGGACTAAGCCGACAAGAAAATGAATGAATGTATAAACAATAAATGTATGCTGGATTATGATAGGAATCACGTATTGTCATTTACATGTCAACTTGATTCCAATGCACACTTTTTTAACACATCTTTAACATTTTTACAGATGCACCAAGTGAATAATGCAATCTTTCCATCCCCAAGATGCTGCTCACGAGACTGAGGGAAGTTCTGACTAAAGTGCTCGTAGATCAGGTCAGCAGTCTAAGATTACTTTTATTTGTGATATATGTAGATTAACTGTACTGGATTACTGACTCAAAGCTGTGAATGTGTACAGAATAACTCTGTGTACAATACAACCTTAGACTGGGAAAATTGAAAATAAATATACAAATAACATGAAGTTATGTCATAAAATGCTTATTCTTGTTTGATATTTTGGTCAGAATATATGAAAAAAGATAGACTTATTGGCTGTGACACTGTCATGGAAATCTTCTTAAACAACTTCAGTCAAACAAGGGTTAGAGGAAAGCAAAAAGCAGTTTATTAAAATAATCCTGCAGGATGACACCTGTTACATACACACACAGAATGAATGTGTAGGACACTGTGTCTCAGTCTTTTGAATAGACAGTTTTATACCCAGGAAAGACATATGCAAGATACATTTCTGGTGGGAAAGAAAAGGTCTTCTGGTTTTCTAACTCCTGAGTGCTATAATGTATCCGGCTTTGGCTTTGGCCCTGGACAGAACCAAACTGCTTCTCTCTGCATTCTACAAAACATGTTGTTCATCAAGATGTCCATTAAAAATTTCCATCACAACTCAAATCAAACAGAACTTAATTCAGTGTCTCCTCTAATAATCCTTAGTTTGAATTATTATTACAAGAAGCAAGAAGACTAAGACACAAGGTAAGCTAAGCTAAGACACAGAGAAGCCAAACAGATACCTGTTTGGGTTTACAGCACCATCAAGAGGTGCACACAACTGCTCCTGACCCACTCCTTTTCTCTAGAAGCCATATGTAGTACTCATATTTCCATCACGTACCATGTAGTCCAACTTCCTCACTAACTTCTCTCCAAGCTGTCATCTTTTTTTCAGGTTTCTTTAGGAGTTGTATGCAGAGAGTTACAATAATACTTTCCTCCATTTTATCACACAACTGGAAATGTCAAAAAAACTCTTTACTGACTGGCTTACTTGATAATGCATCATGCAAATTTTTTGCTCTATTTGAATTTTGAGTTTTTTACTAATGAGGTGAAAATTGTTTATTTCATATAAAGTATACATTTCATGTATACAGTATTTCAATTATTGCATGTGCAATTTGTGTCATTTATATGCACAGACTTTGTAATCTGCTCACTGTTTTAGTGCGAACACAGTATTATTCAAGTGATTAGAGCAACTATACTGTAAGAGCCATAATTTGATTTAATGTGCACTCACCGGCCACTTTATTAGGTACACCTTACTAGTACAAGGTTGGACCCCCATCTGCCTTAATACTTCGTGTCATAGATTCAACAAGGGACTAGAAAGATTCCTCTGTGATTTTGGTCCATATTGAAATGATAGCATCACACAGTAGCAGCAGATTTGTCGGCTTAACACTTATGATGCGAATCTCCCATTCCACCACATCCCAAAGATGCTCTATTGGATTGACAGCTGGTGACTGTGGAGGCCATTTGAGTACAGTGAACTCATTGTCATGTTCAAGAAACCAGTCTGAGATGATTCGCGTTTTATGACATGGCGCATTATCCTGCTGAAAGTAACCATCAGAAGATGGGTAAACTGTGGTCATAAAGAGATAGCAACAATACTCAGGTAGGCTGAGGCATTGACACAATGCTCAATTGGTACTAATCGGCCCAAAGTGTGCCAAAAATATATATCCCCCACACCATCACACCACCACCAGCAGCCTGAACTATTGATACAAGGCAGGATAGAGCCATGCTTTCAGGTTTTGGATGCCAAATTCTGACCCTACCATCTAAATGTCACAGCAGAAAACGAGACTCATTCAGGACCAGACAACGTTTTTTCCAATCTTCTATTGTCCAATTTTAGTGAGCCTATGTAAATTGTAGCCTCAGTTTCTTGTTCATAGCTGACAGGAGTGGCACCCGGTGTGGTCTTCTGCTGCTGTAGCGCATTCACCTCAAGGTGTTGTGCATTCAGAGATGCTTTTCTGCATACCTCAGTTTTGAACCGTAGCAGATCGTCTTGACCATGTCTACATGCCTAAATGTATTGAGTTGCTGCCATGTGATTGACTTATTAGAATTTTGCATTAACGATTAGTTTAACAGGTGTAACTACATTAACAAAGTCGCAGGTGAGTGTAATTTATTAATAGTGCTCAAACTAATGTGCACACACATGAATATCTTTAGTTGTGTACATTTATTGATTTCACTCCTACTCCTTTATTTATAATAGTTTGCTCCACCTTTATTGGACTGTTTTATTTCTATTAAGTTATATTACTAGATAAAAAAAGTGAAAGAAAAAAAGACGGAGCAACAATTTTTTTGACTGTAGTTTGTAGTTATACTGTGTGATAGTTCAGTAAACATTTTTAAATGGAAAGAAACTAGAGTCAATTTATTGCCCAATTTTATGAAATTCTGATAGTAAGCATACCATAGTTCACATTAATCAAACCAAACCTATCAATCAGACCTGCAATTTACGCTTTAATTCAGTCTTTACAATACTTATATTTTGTCATAGAAGCTTGCTTGACGTGCAAGAACCAATGTGGTTAGCTTGTCACATTTCAGCTTTAGAAGCCAATGAGGTTTGTTCTTGCATGTCAATCAGGTATTGAGCTTTATGTTCCCCGATCAATGTATTTAAGAATGATATCTGTTCATCATATACATTGACTCACAAGCTCATTTTTTCCTCAACCCATCAAGTATACTTGTCAGGTGTAATAAATGATCATCTAGTAGCAGTAAAGCATGTAAGGTGTTTGATTTCATGCCAGAAAGGAGAGCAAGTAACTATATCAAGGGCAACATGTTCCTATTATGTCCATTATGATGGAGGACAAGTGGAACTTCTGAAGCATTCTCAAAGCAAACGGGTGGCGTGAGAACTTCTTAATGACCGATGAAGAAGTGACATCCAAGACTCATGAGATCAAGCTGATCCCAATAAAGGACAGAAGGTGCATGTATGACTTTACAGAGCGCGATGAGATCACACAACATCATCCATGACCTACATGGTTGGGAAATACCTGGATATTATTTTTAAAAGCATCCTCACAATGAAGGCTACGATTAGCTTGTGAAATGAAATAGTTGTAATTGAACGACCAGGTGGAGCTTGCTCTTTTAATCCTGTCAATCACAACACAAAGACATTTAAACAGTCGTTTCTAGTGACAGCTATACTTAGAATAGTTGAATTTTAATGTTAATAGTAAAATAAGTCATGTAAAATAAGTAGATCAAAAAACCATATAACTGTAATTTTGAAAAGAAGAATAAAGTTGATTAAAATCAGCAGAAGCTCACTGGAAATACATGCCTCACCTACATTTTTGCAAAGTGTAAAATACATCGCTCTTGTTACGTTTTTTGCACGTTTCAGATGACATTCACTAGAGGGCGCTGTCTACATTTTTGCAAATCTGAAATACTCCACTTGGGGTACGTTTTGTTGTATGTGTCAGATGCACATCCTTCTACACGTCCAGAAGATGGGGTTTGTTTATAGATCACCTAGACATGCAAACCACTGGCCTAAACCAGTTTTCAAAAATAAGCATAAATGAAGTGCACTGTGATTAGTACCCTTATTTTACATTGCTTTTATCTCGTTTGTTTAACCACAGACTCAAACCTGAGCACTCTGAAGTATAACACCACAAAAAATTAGCTACTGAGCAAACTGACTACGCAGGAAAAGTTGTCCATATGGAGATAGATAGGTGAGGCAAATGTATTCAATTTCAAATCTATTACAAATTTGGTGTTGTACAAAGAACTACACCACAAAAATTCTTAAATAATTGAATAAATGGTCCTGTAAAAATTAAGAGTGAGAAAAGGAACTAAAGTTGTTGGCACCATACTGTCCTCTAGGGTTTATTTTACTTATAGAAACTGCAGTCAATTGTATGTTTCAGTATTTTTTTTTTATTTATTTAATTTTTGCATATTTTACATATTTCCAGTGAGGCTAAATTGATTAAAACAAACTTTTATCATTTATCGACAGGCATATTTAACATTTCTGAACAATGTCACACAAAATTTGTATTTATGCAATTTTATTATTGATTACTTATTAGAAAAAGCACCTAATGTCCTAGATTGCATTAAGTTACTGGTTGAATTTAATACAATTTGGTCATTTAAGATCAGCTTCCAGTAGATGTCAAATTTGATTTAAATACTAACTGAAAAGGAGTCGATTCTTCAACTGAGAATTTACCCCAACCCTCTGAAAACAGAAACAGAGAAGCATCACAGAACTAAAGTAGATAGAAGGAAGGCAAGAGATTGACAGGCGTAATAGGCCCTTTTCAAATGCAGCGTTTTAAACGCACGCTGGACAGTGGCCCTCGGCTGTTATGTCTTCTGTCAGAGATACAGTGTTTGAAGAGCAGGAGCCCACAAGACATGAGGCCACTGTGAGCCTCTGTTCAGTGTCCTTTCAGCTGTCAACTGTCAAAGACATTTGAGAAAACCATTGAGTTCAGTGCTCCACATCAAGCATGCACTCTAGAAATAAAGGTTCTTTACTGGCAGCAGTCTTTTTAATCTATATAATAAAAGCTTTTTTAGACTTGAAAAAGATTAAGTAATTAAATGTTTTTCAAAATAAACTGAAAACCCCATTTTAGTCTCATCCTTGATTATTTTAGGTGTTGTGATGATATATAGACTGCATTGTTTTCAGTTTACTATTATATAACTTTTTTAAAAGTGATATAAAACAAGTTCACGAAAAGGGCAAAGTCACATCTGGCCAGTCATTTTTTTGTTTACCTTTGAAAATAAACATTTTTCGGCTTAAAAAATGCTAAATGCATTTTTTGTTTTTTAAAAATGTATGTTTATATAGTTTTAATTATTAATTTTAGTGTAGACAAATAAACTGTTATTGAATTTCTTGGTTGAAATTAATTTAGCTAAAATATATTTAAAAGCATTAAATTATAAAGTATAATGGTACATAATAATTTCTGGGATCATCTATGAGGATGTCATAAACACTGTATTGGTTTAAATTTGCCATTTATTTCTTTAAATACTATTAATAATAATAATAATAATTAAATAAAAAGCACAAATTTAGGTCTAGCTATAAACTGAAAAAAATCTATTCTGCTAAACTGTGGCAAACAATTTATATGGGTTAAATTTAAACAAACAAATAATTCAGCCCAAATAATTAGTCTACAACCACATACCTAAAAAAAATGTCAATCCAAGGAATAATTTTTGATTTTTTTTTTTTTTTTTGCAGTGTAGCATTTCTTTTGTTTACCTTTTAAATTAAGCAGATTTTTTAAGTAAAAAAAATCCACATTGTTTTGGTTTTAAAAATATTTATGTGTATATATAGTTTTTATTATTATTGTTTTTTGTTTAAATGTAAACTAAAAGAACATTTTTATTAGTTTAGTCTAAAATGGATTCAGCTGAACTAATATAAATCAAAAGCATTTAATTAAAAAGTCTAATCATTTCTGGGATGTAATATACAGTGTTGGTTTTAGTTTGCCATTGGGGCTAATTTTTTGAGTTAAAAAAAACACACACAACAAATCCCATAGTCCCACAGGCTGGAGAGTTCTTATTTTTGTTGTTGTTGTTTTTTGTTTGTTTTGAAAACAACCCCATCATTAACTTATTAAGCACTGACCTCCTCAAGGCTAAACACATCCCATACCCTGCTTGTGTGTGTGCTAGTGTTTTAGCCCCTGTGGAGAGCAGACTAGCAATAACCCAGAAGCCTAATAAAGCTTGTAATGGATCTGAAGGGTTTGTTCTCTCTTTCTTTCTTGTTCATCATCTCTCTCTACAGTCTAATCTGCCCAGGGCTTCTTCGACAGCGAGCGCGTAACTCAACACTCTCAGATTCACTGCATTAGTTCTGCTTAGCTAACCATGAATGCTAATTGCAGGAAGGACAGAATTGCTACCTTTCCCTCCCTCGTTTTCCTCCCCTCTCTTTCTTTCTGTTAAGGCCCCTTCTATCCATTCATTCGTGGGGAGTTTGAGGGTGCTGTGCAGTTTTTCAGTGTGGATCTGCGGGTTTGACAGTCGCAGGAATATGATTTGATATGTGAGAAGTGTCACCGGCGAGCTGTAAATTCTGCCCGTAGCGATCGGTGACAGGTGATGACATCGTAAAGACTTGACCAATCACTCAGCACACCGTCAGCTCTAATCCTCCATAAAGCCTTCAGATCTGCTCGTCGTTTCTTTCAGATCTCTTTCTTGTGGATGTGGATCTGCTGCTTTCTCTCAATGGCTTCAATGGAGATTGAGCTCATTTTTTTGTTGGGTTAATGGCTGCAGGTGAATTTGGCAAAGCTGAGGCTGAACTGTGGTGTGCTTCAGTGAAGTCATGATTAAAAAAAATTAAAGTGAACTGTTTTTGTTTCAACCTTTCAAAACGTGGTTGAAGAAGAACACTTATGAGGAACTAATTAAAAAATTCAGAAGCTCAGAAGTTTGTATATAATAAAAAACCACATATAATGTTGAATTAAATATGACATAAATGTGAGTAAAACAAAGCATTGTATTTATATACAAAGCCTTTTTTAGTTAATAAAACTTTTTGTATACCCTCCTTCTGCTCTTTAGATTTTATTGAGCTTAACAAAGAAAACTAATTTAATAATAGCAGTTTTACTTAAACATTTTTGTATCAAAATATAATGTTCATTAAAAAAAAAACATTGGTCAAATTTGGATTCTTAATTCGACATTTTATCTCTCTAAATAAATATTAGAAATTGGAACTAGCAGGAACTTTAAAACCTATGTTTTTATTTACATAAAATAGTTGGCAATTTTAATCTAAATATATACACTTATATAATTTAGACTTTAAAAAATAGTACATAGTTGGAACATTTTAACACCTTCATATATGTTTAATTAAAATTAAAACTTAACAATTTTGGACAAAGTCTTTGGGACTGCACTTTAATTTGATATTTTTAACTAATTATAAAGCGAGAGACGGCGCCACGGTGGCCTAGTGGTTAGCACGTTCGCCTCTCAGCAAAAAGGTCGCTGGTTCGATCCCCGGCTTAGCCAGTTGGCATTTCTGTGTGGAGTTTGCATGTTCTCCCCGTGGTTGCGTGGGTTTCCTCCGGGTGCTCCGGTTTCCCCCACAGTCCAAAGACATGCGGTACAGGTGAATTGGGTAAGCTAAATTGTCCGTAGTGTATGTGTGTGAATTACAATGTATGGATGTGTTTCCCAGAGATGGGTTGCGGCTGGAAGGGCATCCGCTGCGTAAAACAAATGCTGGATAAGTTGGCGGTTCATTCCGCTGTGGCGACCCCGGATTAATAAAGGGACTAAGCCGAAAAGAAAATGAATGAATGAATGAATAAAGCGAGAGACAGGGACTTTTTTTTATTTTTATCTATGGATGAAGACTTCAAATTCACAAGTGTATTTGCATCACAATATTACTTCACACACAACAACAACATTTTACATCCAGAAAATGTGCAAATATATATTGTCTTTTTTTTTTTATTAATCATCGTGTTTTTTTTATATATCAGCACATTCAAATACAGTCTCAGCTATACAGTAGGAAATAATGGGAAATATACTGTTGAAATCAGAATTATTAAACACCCTTTGATTTATTGATTTATTTATTATTTTATTTTTTTATTTTTCTTTCTTAATATTACCTTAAATGATGTTTGTAGAATGATGTTTGCTTCTGGAGAAAGTCTTATTTGTTTTATTTCGGGTAGAACAAAAAGCAGTTTTTAATTTTTTAAAAAACATTTTAAGGTCAGTATTATTAGCCCCTTTAAGCTGTATATATATATATTTTTAATAGTCTACAGAACAAACCATCTTTATACAATAACTTGCCTAATTATCCTAACCTGCCTAGTTAACCTAATTAAGCTTTTAAATGTCACTTTAAGCTGTATAGAAGTGTCTTGAAAAATATCTAGTAAATTATTATTTACTGTCATCATGGCAAAGATAAAAGAAATTAGTTATAGAAATGAGTTATTAAAACTATTATGTGTAGTATCATGTTGAAAAAAATCTCTGCGTTAAACAGGAATTGGGGGAAATGAACAGTGGGGCTAATAATTCAGGGGGGTTAATAATTCTCAGTTCAACTGTACAAACAAGTGAACATGATAATACAGTCATATGAGCTAAATATTTGCCATATAAATTATTAATGTAATGTCAAAAAGGTGTCTATAGCTGCCAAAAGTCATCAGACTTTTGATGTATGTCATAGGTGAGTTACTCGAGTGGAAAAAGCATACATACTTGAGATAACCACATTTTAAAGGAGGGTACCTGAGGAGATGACCACAATAAAAGCATACATTTCTTTAACAGAAAAACCAAGATTAAAAACAAATGCTTTGTGTGGGAGTCACATTCTCTACTCCACCATATAACCAATAAAAATATATATTGTCTTAATGTAAAGTTCCAGTATATTTGTTTTCTATTATTTAAAACCTGGCAAGTGTCTTGTATGAAACTCTTTTCTGTGAAAAGTTACTATGTTTCTTTCAAATAAATAATAATAAATTTTCTATATAATACAATGTCGTCCCTTTATAAATAGTGACTCTTGTGTCGACTATATACATGCATATATTAAAAGACTGCATCATTTCATTCAACAAGAGGCCTGTTTCATATGGCTTTTACCACTATTTGTCTCATTCTGCCAGGATTCAACCATCCATTGCGTGTCATTTTTTGGGGACAAAGACTGGGACAGAAAAAAGAGGGTTTAGTTAGAGGGTGGAAGTGAAATAAACACTAGTTCTGGTACTGATACTAATCTTAGGTGAAGGTCAAAGATCTTTATTCACTGTGAGATGGCAGCTCCAGCACTGTGTTTCTGTGGTCCTCCAGCCATGAATCACAGGTCATAACCCTGATCATAGCCACTGACCTCAAGCCTGAGCAGAAGCCCACAGGCAGACCCTCTGCTCCAGCGGCCTAGTCTTGTGGCCTGCCAAACCTAGTGGACAGTTTAAACAGCTTTAAAGGGTTGGCTTTAAAGTTGGTTCAGATCTTTGTGAGTTTTTATTTTTGTTGTTTAACACAAAACATATTTTGAATAGTATTAAAAACCAGTAAACATTGACTTCAATGGCAACCGGTTTTCAACATTCTTCAAAATATCTTGATGTTGTGTTAAAAAGAAAAATTAAATTCAAACAGGTTTGAAACAATTGAAGGTCAAGTAAATGATCTGGGTAAACCATACATTTATTAAATAATACATCATTAATATACAGTACAGGGCGCCTTGGTGGCGTAGGGAGTAGCACGTTCGTCTCACAGCAAGAAGGTCGCTGGTTCGAGCCCCGGCTGGGTCAGTTGGCATTTCTGTGCGGAGTTTGCATGTTCTCCCCGTGGTTGCGTGGGTTTCCTCCGGGTGCTCCGGTTTCCCCCACAAGTCCAAAGACATGTGGTACAGGTGAATTGGGTACGCTAAATTGTCCGTAGTGTATGAGTGGGAATGTGTGTGTATAGATGTTTCCCAGAGATGAGTTGCGGCTGGAAGGGCATCCGCTGCGTAAAAAATATGCTGGATAAGTTGGCGGTTGATTCCACTGTGGCGACCCCGGATTAATAAAGGGACTAAGCCGACAAGAAAATGAATTAATGAATACACAGTACATGTTAGTAGCACATACAATACATTTGCAGTATATGCTCTAATACTGTATGTACAACTGAGTTAAAGAAGCTAAAAGGGTTAAGTTTAAGTTTAGAGGTAGGGGTTTAGAATTAGTATCCAGTTGTTAATATAAGTACAGATATACAGTACTTAAATGAGAAAACTGTAAAGAACTAATATGTAAATGAGAAAATGGTAAGGCTGTGAAATAAATCATGTGTGTGTGTGTGTGTGTGTGTGTGTGTGTGTGTGTGAATGTATGTGTGTGTGTTTGTGTGTGTGTATATATTTTACATACATACATATAATATGCAATAAAATAGTTATTGATAATTAATCATTCACAACTCTATATATATATATATAACTTGTTACTTAACTAACTACTTAACTTGTTTCTGTGTGTGTGTGTGTGTGTGTGTGTATATATATTTTACATACATACATATAAAATGCAATAAAATAATTATTGATAATTAATCATTCACAACTCCCTGAAACCACCATACAGTCTTATTGGCGTTTAGCCCTCTTTCCAACTATTTTCAGTTAAATAAGAACTAATTTGTAAATTATAAATGTGACGCGTGAATTTAAGATCAGTTGACCACTTCTTAAATCTATAAGTCATTGTTTTGACGTTTAAGTTTCTGCCGTATTTTGGGATGGTCAGTGATGTCAGGTGTATAATAATAATTTAAAATCTGAAAGTGCCCCACTTTTCTTAACTAAGATCTAAGTGCTCGTTTCTTTGTCATCTTTACCTGTTGCTTTGAAAGTCTTTGAGAATAAAGCCTCCTCTGCTTCTGTGTCATCATGATGTCATTGTTTCCTTTTTTCTTGGTTGGCTGGCCCTAAATCTGCTACGTTCCCTCCGGGTTGTTTCCTATCACATGACTCTCTCTCTGTCTGTCTGTCTCTCTCTCTATCTCTCTGGCCGGCAGGCAGAGCGCAGGAGCTTTATTGTAATGAGAGGATTCCGTTACAGAGGTGAGGATCATCCTCTCCTCATGCTCTTCCCACAGGTCTCTACCTTTGATCTGTGACCTCTGACCTCTCAGGTTAAGCCATGCTCTGCTAATATGATTCTAATATGATAACAGTCTCCTTAACGAGGACTAAGGGTAAGTGGTGACTTTGGCCACTTGGTTTAGCGTGGGCCTACGTCAGTGTGCGTGTGTGTGTGTCTTCTTTTAGCTCTCAGAGACCACTCAAGACCCTCAAACAGTCTTTGAAGTAAGAAATACAAGCTCCTTTTGCCTAAACAGACCAAAAAAAGCCTGGATGGATATACTACAGTAGTGTGAATTCAATCCGTGTAGTATTATTCTTTACAGACTGAATAAAAAAAAGTGTGTGTATGCGTATGAGAGAGAGAACAGGCAAATTTGTGTTTGTTAAAAACCACACATTTATTCATTAAGACCACACACACCAAAAACCGCACTTAACCAACCCCAGATTATCAATTAAAGCAATCAGCATGTCTTTTACTTCAAACGGGTGCTTTCAAAGTCAAACGCTAATGCCTCAAATTGCCATTTTCCCATTCTGTCAAATTAAATGTACTGCAATGTTGGGTGGTTTTCCCTTTATAGCATATATCTAAAATGTCACATTTGTTAACCTGTAATGTTTGTTATGCTTTTAAAAGGCACTTAGTGACTCTCTCACTCGGTGAAACAGAACAAGCCGCGGTAAATGTGTTAAATGATTACGGAGACGTAGAAAGATGCTAGCATAACAAGGCTGTCGACTGCATTTTTTTTCCTCGTCAAAAGACAAAGCGCACACATGCCTTTCTAAAAGGTGCTTTGAACCAAAACAATAGCACACACACACTCTTCTAGTGTAGCAGTAGCTTCTGCTGGTTCACCAGAGAGCTTCTTTGCCCCTAGTGCAGTGCTAATTACTCAGTAATGTAACGACACTTCTTTTGAAGAGCTGTTTTCTCTAGCACCAAATCTCCTTAAAAGCCTCCCCAGGGCTCTGTGGGGCCACGGAGAACCACAGCCGTGCTGGAGGAAGGGCTCGGGTTACTCTTTACACCCAGAATGATGCATCATCTGCGGGACGAAGAGGCACCAGAGTCTCCTTCCACTAACATGGAGCTCCAGGACACACATAGACACTCTGATGATGCTGTTAGCTCCGAGACGACATGAAACATGAAACAGGAGACCCAACTAATGGTTACAAATATGTTCCCTGTGAGAAAAAGATCTCTAGTGGGCCTCCCTAGTACATATACACACTTTCTCTCTTTCTCTCGCTCACACACACACACATCTGTATTGTTACCCAGAGGTGATGCTTTATGCAGAGATCTCTCAAAAACCAAGTTGCTTGTTTACTAAAAACAGCCCCAGTCAAGTGTTCTCCTGGGCATTTGCAACATAAACCTCATCTCTTTTACTAAAGTTACCTCATTCAACCGGTTTGGTTATTTTTAACAAAGTTACAGCCTACCTGTAGCTCAAATAGCAAAGCGTGGCACTGGCAACACAAAGGTTGTGGGTCCAAATCCCGGGTAAAGCAAGAACAGATAACATGTGTATCTTCAATGCAATTTAAGCATCTGCCAAATGGGAATGCAAGTTGTCTGTAATTTGAATGTCGGGCTAGCAGGAATAGAATGAATATTAGGCATGTAAATATGTGAGATGAGTCAGGTTTCAGTCACCTCATCACTCAGGCTGTCTGTGTAAAGCACAGGTGCACTGACTGTCCTCACACCTGACTGACCTCTGCCTTCCAGTGTCTATAAATCTCTCTAATCAGGGTTTCCTTCCACCTTCACTGATTACATCACAGGTGATGTGCAGGTTTAGCTACAGGACTAATCTCTTCCCAGAGATGTTTTAATGCATGTCTTAAATTTGTATGTACGTACACTTATATATACAATGATCAGCATATATGAGTACACCCCTCACAAATCTCTGATTTAAATTAATTTTTTCTATAAGATGCTTTAAAATATTATACTTTTACATCAGTCAGTACTGAAGCTAAATCCACAATTTAACTGAATAATGATTACGGTTCAAAATTATGTTGTGTAAATTTAAATGTTGGAGAAAAATATTTGATAAATGAGCAACAATCAAGAGAAACAAAAAAATCTAAAGTTTCGTAGTTTGATTTGATTTTTTTTTTTACAATATTTCACAAGCATTTAGTTGTATTATCTTTCTATTTCTAAAGATGTTCTTTTTTAATGTTTTAGGATGTTCTTATCTTAATAAATGTATCTGTTTAATAAATCTGTTACCAAAATATATGACCTATATTCACTGAGAAATGGATAAAAATATTCATTTTCAAAAGGGATGTACTCATCAATGCTGAGCATTACATATACATGCATACATACAGACACAAACACACATACACACACACAGATACACACACAAGAACAAGGAATTATTCCCAGAGAGTATAAATATATTGGGAAATCAAAGGTATCCACAGTAGCGCCCAAAGGACAAGGAAGATGCCAACCATCGCACAAAAAGTTGGACTTCTTCACATGCTAAAGGAAAGTAGAAGATACGCGACTGTTTAAACAAATAAGAAAAGTGGGAAAATGTTCATTTCTATCTGAGAAAATAGTAAAGTGAGGGGTTCTACAGCCTTAAAATATCAATAATAACTGTAAAAAATAAAGCACACTACTTTGCTGATAAACATCAAAGGAGATCCTTGATGTGTAAAGAGAACTAAAACCAAACATTTTAGTCTATAATAAAGTTTTTAAGCTACTTACAAACATTGTAGCTTTTGTTTAAAAAATGACAAAAACACAAAGTTGCAATTTATAATCTCACTTGTTGAAAAATCCTCAATAATTTGTTATTTAAACAGCAGATGTTTACTTTTCCCTCTGTTGGTTTATATCAAATCACTGTTAAGTGAGGAAGTGAATGCTTGATCAACTTTTACAATCCCACATGAATCTCCACAAGTGAACGAGCTAATCTGAGCGTGTGGCTGAGAGAAAGAAAAATCAACAGAGACCCGCATGCAGTTGTTAGAGCTGTTTAAGCAATTGGACGTCACTTATTGTGTGTATAAACATGTTTGTGTGTGCATGTGTGTGTGTTTGTGTGTTACTGGGCTGCTTAAAAGGGGTGAGTGGGCTTCAGTGAATGGACATGTTCATTTATCCAAACCACAAAAGGGTCTTATGTTAACACCAACCAGCCGCAGTGACCTTCAGTTTCCCTCTTTCACAGCATTCACTTACGAGCACAGACCAACACACACACACACACACATACACAACTGAATGTTTAAGTACTGTAAACATTTATGAATAAGAAATCTGTACCATCCATCCTATGAGTCTATAATTCTCGGTACATTTTGGTGTCCGAAATCATAAACTCTTGACTATATTGTCTATTATTTGAATAATTTGTCACTCAATGCAATGGATATAATATTTTCACCAATAGGTTCTTTTAGTCTGAGTTTATTCATTTCATCATTTATTATTGTGTAATCCAAATATTTCGTTTTTTTCTTTTGGTCAAGATTTATTTCTTTTACATTCAATTCCACAACTTCTTATAAAATGTGACTCCAAAACACTTTGTTACTGTAACTGTATACTTGGCTTTAAATTTAATAAATGATTTATCATAAAAATGTAACATACATTAAGTGATTGTAACTTTTTCTCAGTCAGTTCTGAAGCACTGAAAGCTTGCTCTTTCTGGTGAAAAATCTTACAACAGGAGTTTCAGAACCTGCCCTCACATTTTTAAAAGGAACACACAATTTAACACTGGTCCCGCAAGGGGTTGTTTAATAGTCATTCAATCAGTAGTGCCTTGTACCCTTCGCAAATTGAGTTTAAAATGGGCAGTTCTGTTACAATACTCTTGTTTTTTTTGTTTTGGAATATTACTTATTAAAATTGTATGTACTACCAATAGGCATGGGACATTAACCGTTTTTAAGGTATACCACGGTTTGGAAAAGTCAAGGTTTTAAAACCACCAACATTTTCTGCTGCCATTCCTAAGGTATGTGCAAGATTTTTTTAATGGTTTTTTAAAGACTTTCTAGCCTTTTTCTAAGTATTTCTAGCAGAAAATATCTCCAAAGATGCCGTTTTAAATTGTAAAGAAATGTCTGTTATTGAAACTAATGAAGACAGCAGAAGTCAATGATTCATTTGAATTATTTAGCCTGACGTGTACTGCTCCAAATCATTTTAAATGTTTCTCAAAATAAAATATATGTGTTCAAAGAAGGAAAAGGTTTTGAGTTTTTAGCCAGACATTTTAAAAGAATATATTTTAGGGCAGTAATCACAATACCATCATACCGTGAAACTGTGATATTTTTATCCAAAGTTATCATACCGTCAGAATCTTATACCGACCCATGTCTCACTACCAGTCATAAGTTTGGGATTAGTAACACTTAAAAATACTTTTATAAGAAGACTATTCTACATACTACAGTAAAATTGAAACTTTTCTGATTGAATGTAGTTTAAAATTGTATTCATACCTGCAATTTCAAACTGAATTTAATTTATCAGATAAATCCAGCCTTGGTGAACAGAATACTACGGTTTTATTTCAAACGTTTAAACAGTAGTGTGTAGAAGCGAGCCTTCAGTCATCCTGGAATACTCTTCAGTCTGAACTAAAAATGTCTGAGCTCATCCCAATTACTGTAAGTCATTTTACTTTTCTCCTTTATAATAAACAACAACAGTCTATTTCTAAATGTATGTGTTTTAAACATATTTTAATGTGGTGTAGCTGAATAACTAAACTGTATTTATATAGTATCTTTACTTTTTAATTATTTATTTATTTATTTTTTCTTCAGATGTCGTTTGTTGCAGACCTCTTAGCCAGATCACCGTTGTAAATGAGATCTTGATCTCTAATGGTTTTTAATCTGGGTAACTAAAGAAACATATAAAAGATTTGCCAGAAAGAGTTTGACCAGTTTTAATCCAAAACGTTTTGAATGATAAAATCATAAGATTATTTAGAATGGGGTATTTACTAGAATCACCCTTCGCATTTCTGCTTGTTCACTGTCAAAATAACTGGCTGACCAGATCCTTTAAGACAGACAGCAGCAGCAGCATACGATGGCCCGATCTTCAACCCCGCTGCTCTGCAAACTTCATTTTCCAATTTACTGGAAGACACAATGGCAGGAAACCTCCCCCTTTTTAACCCTGGCAAATCCTCCTGAAGAAGCAAGATGCCATGTTGAATTAAGACGTATCTGCATCAGAGACGTTCGGGCCCGCCTCATTACAACTAATTATGAACCAATTAGAAACATCATTTAACTAAACGAGCAAATAATGTTCAGGATATTGAGGGAGGCTGGCTGTGCCTCTGTGGACTGCAGCAAAAGCCATTACTAAAATTGTAGCTCTTAAATAGAATAATGACCCCCATCCCACCCCTCCTCTTCCAGGATGCCAAAAAAAAAAAAAAAACAGGGTTTGAAAGAAAGAGACAAAGAGTCAGCGAGTGCAGATGAAGGAGAGAGGCGAAGGGCTCACACAACTGTTGCAGCCTCTACATCATCAACACGGTTGTATTTTATATAAGAATGAAGCCCTTTTGATGGATTTATTTATTTTTTGAGTGGTTTTAATGTGTCTGAGTTTTTGAAACAATACAACTGGGGATGGAGAAAATATTTTATATAAATATATATAATTATTTATTATATGTATATATGTAATTATTGATTAGTTGCATTATTTTTAAGTTGTTATTTTTCTGTGTTTACAGAATTAAATTTTTAAATATAGAATTTAGTCATTAAAAGTAATGGCAAGACAGCATCTTATACAATATTATACAATAA
>CAIGQQ010024821.1:240786-254807 GCA_903798035.1 Danio albolineatus
ACAACATCAGATTAGTCACACAAGACATGTTGACTTCAGTGGTTCTCGTTTATTTCACAACAGAATTTAGCAATACAATGTAAAAAAGAAAGTATCTATTACTGTACAAATGACACCTGTCCTTTTGGTTCGTTATAGCTGTACATGTACATATACATCTGTAAATAATATAGATAAAAGTAAAAGTTTTTATTCTTCGTGTTTGTGTCTTCAGTTTAACTGTAATTTCTGTTAGATATATGATTGTCCATTGAACGCGGGACCAAGCAGTCAAAATCGTTTTAACGGTTAACTTTTTAACCTAAGAAATGTTTGGTAAGAAAATGTGTCTAAAATAAAATTGAAAATGCTGTCTAAATATACAGATCATACACAATAGTATTGCACATCCGTGTTCAGGGCTGTGTGTGTGTGTGTTTTCGGTGCTGTAAAGAAACTTAACCTTGTGTATAAAGACTTTACGTGTCAACAAGTTAAACAAGTTGATTTTTTCATATAAACAGATAAACCGTAGCAGGTATACTTAATAATAATAATAATAATAATAATAATAATAATAATGACAAAGTGAATTAACAAAGTCAGAAATTTACCACCAACCAACAGCAACATTAGAAATATAGGCCTCTAAACAGCCTTGTTCATGTGTAGTTTTATGGGTATCTTTATGAGTTGTAAAACAAAACAAAAAAATGTTGGGCTCAAATGCATGATAGTGCGTCTTTGTACATTTTTTTCCTTTTCTTTAATTTTTTTTTTTTTTTTTTGTATTTCTAAACAAAAATAGCTTTGTCTCTTGGTTTCATTTTCCCCTTTTCTCTCTTTCGCTCTTTCGAGTCTCTGTAAAATTTTGTTACATAGTTACATAGAAAAAGACATCTGTCGTCCTCTCAAACCGGTCTGAGGAGGGGCACGGAGGTGACGATGGGGTGCGAGTAGTAAACCGGATGAGGGAAAGTGAGCAGCGGCTGGCTTACGGGCACGTTGCCCGCTGTGTTGGTGCTCTCAGAGGCCGAGTTCTCGTGATACAGGATGGGTACTCTCACAATCCTTTGCGCTGCTGCGTGGCTCAAGTTGGCGGCCTCCAGCTCTGCGGCCAGCTGACGTTTCCATTTGTTCCTGCGGTTCTGAAACCAGATTTTCACTTGGGTCTCTGTGAGGTGAAGAGAGGCAGCAAGGCCCGCGCGCTCCGAGCTGCTGAGGTAGCGTTTCATGTCGAAGGTGGACTCTAGCTGGAACACCTGACTCCGCGAGAACACCGTGCGAGTTTTCTTTTTCCGGCAAGGTTTCTTGTCAGCGCCGTCGTCACTCTTCTTCCAGTCGTCCAAGCCGCCTTCTTTTTTACCGTCTTCGGTGTCGCTTTCCTCGAGGACAATTTCGTCGCCACTTTTGTTGTCGTCTTCATCGTCCTTGGCGTCCGGGTCTGATTTGAGCACAAGCTCGGGAGAATCTCGGTCGGTGCCCGCAGTTGGTGATGAGTCCCTCGCTTTCTGTGCTGCTACAGTAATAAAGGCCAAATTAGCATTCGTTTTCTTTCAGAAACATATTCATATCAAGTTTCACAGGTCGCGTCACTTTGCCACATGTCAGGTGCAAACAATTGTGATTCGTACTGTCCAAAATCTCAGTGTTTTCAAACTTCAACCCTGCGTTTTAAACTAAAAACATGTCAGCTTTCATATTTAAAGAATGAGAACAGCTATTGATAGCTGTTATCTTTGTTGCTTAGCCAATATAATTTATAACCTGTCGGGAAAGTTCTGGGCTGGCTTGATTCTTAGCTATTAAGAGTGCATATGCACCAATATTGGCTATCTATCAGAATCAAGCTATTAATTATTATAAATAATAAATCAGCATAGATTACTCAACAATGCAATTATCAGAGAATAAACCTTACCTTCTGTTCTGTGAAGATGCGCGGATGCACTGAGTGTGTACGGGTACCACCACGCCGAGGCACGCTCAAGGTAAGCCGGTAACGCAAAGCGCTGGGTAGGTAACTCAAAGCGAGGAAAGTTTATTTCCCCAACCTGAGAAAGCGAAAAACTGCCATCAAGTCCTGTTTTAGTGGATGCCAAAATAGGCTTAGGCTTTGACGGCTTACTGTCAGAATTGAGAAGATTTTTAATGAAAAATGGAGAGTCTTTCGCTGAAGCACATGTATCCTGTGTTGTTTCAGGCATGTTGGCTTGAAACTCGGGGTTATACTATAATTTAAAAATCGTTAAAAAACGCGATGAAAATGAATTCTTTAAACAGTTTAAAAGTCCTTTGTAAACTCTTCCAGCAGTGGGAACTTAAACGCGGTTGTTTACGGTCAGCACTGACGTTACAACGAAAGACAATAACGCGGGGCGAGATAAACAATATTAATCTTGCTGATCATCTTCCGAAAGTTCCTTGGTGAAAATGATGCTCACCGCGTCCGTCTGGCGCCAGATGCTAATGATGAAATAAAAATGTCACCCGAGTTAAATGCAGAAAGTATACGGCGATTGGGCACGTACAATAGCAAATGGGATGAAGGGAGAGATGGGAAGTGGAGAGTCGGGAGAGAGGAGGGGCCTCCCAGACTCTTCGCGTTGGCTGCTGGGCTGAGAGTTCTCTCCTGTTATTGGTCTTATATAGTCCAATTAGGTGGCAAATGAGCACGGACCATTAACACAAAGGAACAAGGATTTAGCTCAAGCGGTGCGCCGATGAAGGCAATAGCATAAGGGTGGTTTAGGCCACGAGCATCGCAAAGTCTAACTTGACTTTTTATCAGTGCATCTCAATAAAAGCTAGGATTTATACAGACTTTTTTTAGGTCTAAACATCTAGGCATAGGCAAAAACTAGTTAGGTGCAGAGGGATGTAACTGCACCAATACATATGAAGAAAATGTGTTAGATGTTGTAATATAAGGTTTTCAGATTTTATGTCAGACAATTATGTTAAAACAAACCTAATAAAATTAATAAACTAAATAATCAGATAAACTCAAATTTGACGTCGCAGTTCGTTTATTTTTAGCCTAGCCTACGAGCAATATAAAATTTCACAATTTTAGTATAATAATCTATCATGAAATTTATTTTATTTATACTACAGACAATCATTTTCTAATACATTTTACAATACAAGGAGAGTGTCCAAATACTGATATAAACTTTAGAGTACGTTTTTTTGCACCCGGCGTACCATTTTTATGAGCTTTTTGAATTATCCAAATGAGATATATCAGAATTGATCATTTAAATAAGTAATTAATTCTAAACATTACTATTTTAAATTTAAATTAAAATATTACTGTTTAGAAGGTTTCGATTTGTTACATTTTATCTCGTCAGGCTATGGATAGGTGCAGTGCAGTGTTGGAAATAAGAACTGAAATGACTGTAGGCTTAGTATTACTTCACAGTTTAACATGCTTTAAAATAAGGCAAACTATAAAATTAAACGAAGTCTTTACAGACATAAATTAGATCAGTAGGTTATGGAGTCAAGCATTTAGTGTCCATACATACTGAATTTGCTTGGGGAAAGCACTTGATCTTTGAATAAATAAATAAATAATAATACAGATGTAAATCGTATACATTTTAAAAATCAAATTCTTTCGTGGTAGCGTAATCTTTGGAAAATGACAACGATTATTGTGATTCCATAATTATCAAAACTAAACTGGACGCCATAAACTACTAATTGAACGAGTTGAGAGCGCCCTCTGCGGGTTAAAAGGAGATACTGCATACTAGCAAAACACTTCAAGTCTATTCAGCAAATAAGTCAAGCCTGTTGCTGAAAAAAATAAACAGATTAATAATTAACCCTTTGATAATATAGTGGCTATATTATTATTATTATTAGCATATGTGACAACTACCTGGGGTGTTCACAACATACTCAAAACTGCGGTCACGTTTCATTATAATTATTGATTTCTGTTCAAATTAAGAAGTCACAAAGCAAACAAGACCATAGTTTTCACTGTAGTGACAATTTTATTAAAATGTAACAATATTTAATTGAATACAAACATGCTTCTATTATTAGTTGTAATGTGTCGAAAAAAATAAAATAATATGGAACCGTGAAGGAATTATCCACAGAGGTTTTTAGGAAGATTTTGTAAGGCAGAAAATAAAGTGTAGAATTTACGCCAGAAATAAAATAATAATAATAAAGGTCTACCATGCAGCAATTAATACAGTCGTTTGTATTTGTGTACTTGAACGCACATTTATTATCATAGGATAAAAGTCGTTCCCTAGCGCCATCAGGTGTTAGAGAGGATACTGTCCACAAAGTTAGTCTAGTAGGCCCGGAGGTACATCATTTTGCGTGTTTGTCATTTAAGGTTGTGTCATAAAGTGTTTGAAATTCACAAATAATTAAAACAAATCTTTAATAGTAAAAAAACGCATCGATTGCAGCTCTATCTTCAAAATATATGTAGATTATCTGTTAAAAACCCAATGCTTTTTTCTCATGCTTTTGGTGAATATAGTAGCCTAATACAGATGTTTTATTATCAAAACAATAATTAGATTTAGAGAGTCAAGGGCAGGCCTACATCATTCAGTGTAGCTAAACATCCCACAAACGGTTCACAAAGACTTTTATCCGTGAATGATGGACGCAAACATGCTATTAGAATCAGTGTTAGCCTTTATTGGGGGCTTGTGCAATGTAGGCTATGTGTAGATATTTCATATTAGTCTTCGTTTTGGCTCGTTGTGTCTCTTAGCCTGGTGGGAAGATATAATATTCCCCGACTTTTAGATTATTTATTTCAGAGCGTGGAGCTATTGATTATTTCACCGGGAAAATGACAAATGGCAGAACGGAATGACACGGTCAGCAGGTTCTATTAAAGAAATGATAGTATTGCTCATGGTTTGTTAAAAGGTCCAGTTTAGATACTTTATAGGTTTACATCCATCATCGTCTAACGACCCCGGGAGATGAGAAAAGCGCACCGCGCGGTGACAATGACCCGATGCCGCTAACTTCGCGCTGTAATTGCCCACGTATTATATATAGATTTTTGTTTTGATATCTTGTGAGTTTCTCTCGTCTGGTCGAAATTGTGATAAAAGACACGAGTATAATATCGAAAAGCACCACACGGTGAAAAATGGCCGAGGGGGTATTCTAAACCTTCTTGGATTGTATTGGCCTGTTGGACCATTGGTCACAATGAAATCACACAATAATATTAATAAAAAGTAGATAAAAAAATAAATAAAAGTAATTAGTAGTGACCTGGATTTAAATAATTTGAAAGGTCTATTTTTGTTTATTGTATTTGAATTTGTGGCAAAATTCACACTTATTACTCTTACTTTTTATTACAGATTTTCTTTATTGGGGAAAAAAAATTCAATCCATTACCCGAATGCACTTAAAGTTGCTTTGGCTAAAATCATATGCCAAATGCATAAATGTAAATAAGTTAAAAATGTTTTCCATTTTTTTCCAGTACCATGATTACCAAACTCAAAACTTCACTTTAAATTGCTTGATCAGTTTAACAGACTTGTAGAAAATGACCACTGCATGCTCTTTCTTTCAGTGCATTAATGTCCAGCACTATTGAAACGAGGCTTTAAAAGCTTGAAGGTCAGGCTGCTCGTCCCACTGTAATACACACAATGGATTTAAACATGGCATTTAAGTTGTAAAGGACTGACTGTGGCCTGGCCCTGACCTGTCCCACCTTAATTGGGATGGTGAAGCTATTGATTGGCTAAGAGATAGTTAGAGGCTCTGAGTTACAGCGTGATTAGCCAAGTATCAGTGAGCTGCTTTTATATGCTCAGGAGGGGTCTTGTGAAATAAGGAGAATTCAATGTCACTTTAAGGGCGAGAACAGGCCCTCACCATGTGGATCACAAATCTGTCTGAAATCAAATGCATGGGTCACCAATGGACCATCTGGGCCAAAGCTGTCCATCGTATCTTACAAGAAACTCTGAGCAGAAGTTATTGTGTAATACAGAAATAATAGTTTAAAAACCCACTGAGAGCAGAGACAGTTCACACAAAAATGAAAATGCTATCATTTGCTCACCCTTGTGTCATTCCAAATTTGTATGATTAAAAATGTCTAATTGATTGTTGTGCTTAGAGAAAAAGCTTTATCCAATAATTCAGACTTTTTAAAGTTCAGTCTTTTCTTCTGCAAGTTAACACCTTGTAATTCTGACTTTTTGAAGGTTTGTTTCTTACATTTAATATAACAAATTCAAAACAATTAGATGCTATTCATGAATGCAATAAATGAGAATTCAATTGCAAGACAAACTTTATAGAATTATAATTTTATAGATATAAAATTTCAATAAAGTCTATAAATATGCAGTGGTGAGTAGTCATAATCTTAGGGTCAAAAGTGAGAAACAATGTCCGATTTGAAGGATTTGACAAAGACTAAATAACTTGCAATTGTAAGAAGTAAAGTTGCAATTCTTTAACTTGGACTTAAAGACGTTTGCAAGAAAATTGCAAGACATTAATCCCAATTGACAAACGAGGTCAGAATTCCAAGATATAAACTCACCTTTGCAAGATCCCAATCCGATAATTTAGGACTTTCATTTTAACCAAATAAAAAAAATCTACCAATTTCAGTTTTTTTTTTCAAGGAACAGAGAAGTCACATATAAATACATGCTATTTAAAAACATAGGATTATATATGTGCTCAGTAATGATGCTCCATGCAATCATGCTTATTGTGTTCAAGTTTTGAAAAGTGCACTACATGTAAACCCCTGTAAACTGTAATTGCTTACAGGTACAGAGATGTCCAACAGGTTCCCTGACCCTCAGTGTCCTACACTGATGCAATGATCAGTGTCTTCCTTGTGCCAACCAAGAACTAAAAGAGCCCATTCATTCTCTCTGACATGGCTGAATCTGTGGAATGGCTTTGCAGCACCTGTCCAGATTCTCTCTCTCTCTCTCTCTCTCTCTCTCTCACACACACACACACACACACACACACACACACACACACACACACACACACACACACACACACACACAGGTGATGCCTTCCACAGAATAGCCAGGTGTGAGCGTTCTTGGGCCAAGCGTTCTGACCGTGTGTCATTACAGCGCTGTAATCGGGTTGAGGCAGCAGTGGCTTCTCATCAGTGTCTGAGAGGAGATAGAGATATGGAGGCTGTTACAAATGGCCCAAATGCTCAGGCTCTGAGGAAGCCCATCAATAAAGCAATTTCTGGTGTCATAACAGCAGCGCTTTTGCTAAAGCTAACCTTTCAAAAAACTTTTCCCTCTGCAAAGCACTGCAGCCCCGCCATTAGAGTCCTGCCTTGTGAATTTAATGGATTTCGTACAAATAATATTCCACCATAATGGAAAAGGTTGAGGTGGCTGAAGACGGATGAAGTCATAAACACCTATAATTGAGAATCAAAGACCGATAAATTTTAAACTGCTATCCATTTTCCACTTTTTTCCCCCCCTCAGATGATGATCTATGTCATTCTGGCTGCAGGAAAATGGAGGAGATTATGGGTGGAAATTATAACAATAAATTTTCTAAACATACACCTTGATTATGCTTCGATTTTTTGGAAAGGAGAGCACAGAGAGAGAGAGAGAGAGAGAGAGAGAGAGAGGCGGTTGGCCTGGTTGGCTGAAAGCTTGCTGGCTAAATGGCGCCATAAAATAGCTTCTGTGTGCTGTTTCGCCCAGAGAGGCCAGGCGTGCCTGGAGGTGTCATTTTCTTCCCCTAAATGGGGGGAAATGAATTGTGTAATTTATTGCAAACTGAAGCACAGTGAGATTAGATCAGCATATCCCATCAAAGGCTCAACAATCAATCTGCTCTGCTTTAACAGCTTGAGACGCATAAACCAGGGCACCTAATGGCTTTCCAATCTAACAGATTGATAGACTTATCTGCTCCCAGGGGATGTATTAAGAAAATCGGCTACTTTCACACTCTTCCCCACCACTTCTGACAGAGCCCACTTTTTCTCTCCCTTTCTTTCCCCACTCACCGTCTCGATTGTAGATATAGAGATATAAATACATTTCTATGAGATGTGCTTTAAAGGGGGGGCAGCAGAGAGTAGAGAAAAGGCAGGACGGAGGGAGAGTGTGTTATTTGTTATTTAGATGAGCGCGGGGTGTATGAGGCAAGGGGGAGCTCTTTAATGAGCTGATTATTGCTCGTTGTTTGGAGCCGAGATGGTGAGCAGTCACTCAAAGCCACTTATGAACACATATAAATGTGGCCATAGCAACCGACCTTTCCAGACTAGAGGAAACAGAGAGACACGCCGCAATGGGCTGGATTAATCAAACAAACGGAGTACAGTAATTAAAACAGCTCATTTATAGGAGCTTTAATTTCACTGTCATGTCTTCAGTTGCAGACTTAAATACTTCAGCATTATTAATTTCATTATTATCATTCGCTATTAATTATGCATTTCAATTAAAATGAGCACTAATGGTAGTATATGTATCAATATATAAATATATCATATTAATAAAATATAGGAGATTTCATATAAGAGATAGAGAAGACAAAATATACAAAGTATAAATATACTATACATTAGATATACTGTATATACTCAATGTACTGTACGTCCAAATTGCTGATTAACAGGGAAATGATTTTAACATATTTTCTTTTGTCTTTGATATGATGACACATACTTTTTTGTTATTTTGCAAGATACTAGTATTTAGCTTAAAGTGCAACTAAGGGCTTAAATAGATTAATTATATTCAGGCAAGTTAGGTTAATTAGGCAAGTCATTTGTAGGGCTGGGCAGTTTGGCCTAAAATCAAAAACTCGATTAATTGAACATTTTTAACTCGATTATGATTAATGAACAATTTATTTATTTTTTTTGTTTATTTTTTTTGTCCTTATAGTTCACTGACAAGGTTTATACAGTAAACATGCTAACATATAACAAGGTTTTTGAATGAGCGGTCCATTATTTGATTTTAAAATAATTGAAGAAAACACACACTATTTACTATCTATGATCATTTATTAAACATCAGCACTGAACAACTAAAACTAAAGCACACGTTGCCAAAAACAAACAGTGCTTTTTTTCTTATAAAAAAAAGTGAAAATAAATAACTTGCACTTTTGAAAACAAAACAAATTGTTTCCTGTGTTTTTAATATTATAAGTAGAAAATAAGCAGCATCTCTTCTAAATAAAATAAAATCGTGTTAAAATAAACAGTGCATTTCTCGTATCTTCTGTAAACCAATATTATAATGTAATTAATAATTTTAGCGTAATGGAAAATTACATTGAAATTATTCCTCCATGGGACTCCACACTCACTCCAACAGGCTCGCTGCTCTCCCGCGGAGTGCTCCCCCACACTTGTCACCACTATCAAGCCGACCAATCACAGAGCTTGCACTACGCATCGTCGCAATGTTTATACGGAAGTATAAACAGAGCAGGGTCATGTGACTCTACACGCAGTAGGGAAAGTTTTTTATCGATTATAGGTTCTGAGTTTTGATTGCAATTTACTTTTCGGTTAACCGCCCAGCCCTAGTCATTGGACAACAGTGGCTTATTCTGTAGCCAATTGAAAAAAGACAGATAATAATATTGGCTGTAGCAATTTTTATTCATTTATTTATTTATGAATAAAAGAAATAAGATTTTCTCCAAAAGAAAAATATACTGGAAAAATATTGTGAAACATTTCCTTGCTTTTAACAATCACTTGAAAATATTTGAAAAATAATTTTAAAAAATGTAGGACTATACAGTATATTACTATACAATATTTATGACTATGCAATAATATAAATATCATCGATTTTGATTTTAATGAAAAATGTAAATTATGTATGTTATGTATATCTATTTAAATTGAATTATTTTATTAATTCAATAAACTCTACAAATAATTGAGCTACTTACATATATGCCTAATTTGTTTATACATTTAAAATTAATATATTCAAATTCACAATCAACATATCAGCCTCATTAGCAGTACAGTGACATTATATCCAAACGTGTTTGCCCAGAACACCAGTACAGATTCCCAATGCAGGTGTAGGATGACTCCTATTTGTCAGCCAGCCTGTCAAGATAACATCTAAACCTCAAACACTGAGAGTGAATGAGATGCTATCAGCATGGACACGGAGAATAAAGATCTCCTACCTCCCTACATAATTAAGCAGCTACTGCCGGGACTCAAAGACACAAATAAAAGGCAGACTTCTATGGAAAAAAAGGCACTCGTGAATGACATTCACAGGGATCTTATACTAAAAATTCAACTGGCTAAATAAAGCCTACTACACTCATACTTAATAGAAAAATCTAATAGGATCCAGAGGAGAATAGAATTCATCTTGAATTAAAGATTAAAAGCTCTTGTTAGTGTCACCACACAAATCCATTTGAGATAAGACTCTTTTTATTCGCCTCACATCATCCGTTCTTCATGACGGCCATATTGGATCTCACATCTGATTTGTACCAGAGTCCTGAGGGCAGAGGGGCATTTTCTCCCCATAAATATCAGTCCAGCCCCGCATGGGCCACAAATCAATGGCAAACAAATTCAGATGCTGTTCTCTCCCCCTGCTATTCCAATCTCAGACACACACACACACACACAAACACACACATGCACTATTGGAGAATGCAATTAATGAAGAATGCAGTGTTTTATGATGGACATGACTTGTTATAGGTTGCATGGGAAGAATTCTTACTTAAATGCAGAGCACAGTGAGCGGATGCTATGCTGACATTGGTGGATGAATCAGACAGAGCCACTTATTTTAATTATGTTCTTTTAGAATTGGAATTAACGGCAATGATAGACTTGATGGAAGTGGTGATGATAATTGGATGATGATGGACCCATTGGACGATGAGGATGATCATGAATAATGATAATAATGACGATCTTTGTAACTGTGTATTTTCTTACAGTACAGTCAGTGTTATGTTAGTATTTTATATTTGGTTTTAATATTTCTAATATATTTTATTTTCACAAAAGTCCTTTCTATAATATCATTCACATGGAATTAATTTCATCTTTGACATTTTTTAGAATAAAGATGTATTGTAATTTCAGTTATTCAAGCTAAACTACATTAAAACAAGAGAATGGTGCCTAGATAACTACCTGAAATATAACGTTTTTAATATTTTATTTCACGTAATGAAAATGTTTTATGGATTTCCTGTTAGATTTAGGTTACTCATATTTGTGCAATAAATATTTCTGAAAACAAATGTATATAAATATACAAAGCAACAGGATAAAAGATTACAGTTACCATTTTTCTTTTTTCAATATAAACGTTTTCACAATCTTAGAATAAATCCCGACCACATTTGATCATATTTATCTGTTGCATGTCAATTTTAAGCTGCTGCTGTCTACAAATGAAAGTGTAAAATACAAAGCACTATCTGTTATGCGGTCAAAATGAAGCATTGATTATTTGTAAAAACATAAGTGCAAATCAAATCAGTGGTCCTAGGAAGAGATATATGGCCACTAACCTGCACACATGAGAAGTGAGCCAATTATTGACCCATTGATTTCATGCATGGCAGTTTTCTCCTTGCTTTAATTCCTTTAGTTTAGCATTAAAAATCTTCCTTCTCTTCTGTTTTCAGCTGCAGTGACTATATCTAATGCTGCCATAAAGCCCATATTCCCTGGCTCCAAATGAAACCCTCGACCTCCTATATATTTTGTTCTCTATTTCGCTTTAATAGCACTAAAATTGGTTACATATTCTTTTACAGTCCCTTGATGCCATTGCACCCATGTTGTCATTCGATTATTTATAGAAAACTATTACATGCTTACATTAGCCGCTTACTTTCCCCATGCGGCCTACAACATTCTCTCTCTCTTTTTTTATCAAACCACAGGGTCAATTCTTTGCAGGTCTACAGGCCTGCTATTGTACTCTTCATTGGACCAAAGATCAAGGTAAAGAAACGTGTGTGTGTGTGTGTGTGTGTGTGTTGACAGTGTCGGGAATGATAGGATCTAGATAAGAGAATAGCTTAATGTGAAGACCCAAACAAAAAGTGTAAAAGAAACCTTACAAGACACCTGAACAACACAGATAAGAGTAAGCAGAGAAATGGAGACAGAAACACAATGAATGAAAAACACTGATGCTAAAACCTTATAAATTTGCCTGAAATTGTGAAATAAACATGTTTATATTTTATATATGATATATTATCCTTCAGAAATGCCTTAATTGTTTAAGCCGAAGATTCAACAAGGTCCTAGAAACTGAGTTTGGTCCATATTGACTTTACAGCATCACACAGTTGCTACAGATTTCAAGAAGTAAATCTCCCATTCGACCTCACCCCAAAGCCAATGTTTTGGATTGAGGACTGGTAAGATCTGGTGAGGATATCTGAGTTTAGTGAACACACTGTCATAAGTGGTAAACTAGTTTGGGATGATTTGAGCTTTGTGACACAGAAGCAGCATTCAAAAGATGGGTACGCTGTGGTCATGAAAGGATCATACGTGATCACCAACATTCGGGTTGGTTGTGGCATTTAAACAATGCTTATTTGGTAATGGGCACAAAGTATGCCAAAGAACATCCTTTACACCATTACATCAGCAGAATCTTGGACCACTAATACATGGCTGAATGGATCTATGCTTTCATGTTGTTTGTGCCACATTCTTGTCAGAAAATTTAAATGTAGCAAAAGCAATAGAGGCTGATCAGACATTTGTTTCATTCTTCTTGTCAAGTTAGTGGTGACCCACTGTGAAAGGTAGCCTCAGTTTGCTGTTTGGTAACTCTTCTGCTTAAAGCTTTGACATGTTTTTAGAGATTATCTGCAAACCTCTGTAGTAAATGAGAAGTTACTCTTGCTATTATTGCCTTCCAATCAGCTTAAACCAGTCTGGACATTGTCCTCTGAACTTTGGTATCAATGAGACATTTTTTCACACTGTTTTTTTTTTTTTTTTTTTTTATTTAATTTTAAGACCAATCCATAAATCCTACAGATGATGGTCCATGAAACTTGGGGCTTTTACGAATTTTCTGAATGCATTGCTATTCTCTCTTGAATCAATTCTGAGCTTAGTTTTTACCACTTGATGGCGTTGTATGCATTACAAACAGCCACACTCTAACTCTAAAAAGTTAAGGATTTAAGAAAGATTCATTCATTCATTTTCTTTTTGGCTCAGTCCCTTTATTAATCCTAATAAATTAATAACAAATTAATGACTAATTTGTGCAGAATGTTTTGACTTTATCGGAATGAATAAAACATCAGCAAGAATATATTCAGTTCACTTCCTCATCACTTCATCTGCTTCCTAAAGCTGAAGATTCAGACAGAAAATTAATTGATTAGTATTTTAACCATTCTCTGTTGTTGCTCCTTTGTGCGAGCCCCGTATTGTTGTTTATAACCCCCTACTGTTCTGCGGTCTGGTTGGTTTGTCACTGTTGTACAGGTAAAATGCTTGTTATTAATGATCACACTGGCATGGTACAGTGCATGCGGTGTTTAAATTCCTCCCCCTATGCATTGGAACAGCAAGGCCCAGCTGCACCGGGCTCAGGGATCGATAAGAGGTCAGGGAGGTTGAGGGTCATTCCTCCCTCCCATTATGACCTGACCACTCACCTCATATGGTGACTAACGAGGCCTACTGGGTTTAGAGCCAGATAAGAGCAGTGTTCAAGGAAAGTGAATAACACTAGAAGGCTGTTCATTCAGAAACAGAATACAGAGGTAATGGAGTACTTCCTTGTTATACTATCAATTTGTGTTGAGTATAAGTAAAACACACAAACCAGATGAAGAAGACAACCTGGACTTTTGTTTGAGAATAGAACTAGACAGTGGGATGGAGAAACCATTGGGTCATTTCCTTATAATGTATGGAAAAATAGAGAAGTAAATAAAACTCTGAAAAGTGGAAGTGAATTGTTAGCTTGAAAAAGAGATAAGAAGTCTATTAGATG
>CAIGQQ010024821.1:314807-334387 GCA_903798035.1 Danio albolineatus
AACTGTGCAGGACACCGACCCTCAAGGACTGAGTTTGGACACCCCTGATAAAGACCATTTTGAGGAATGTAAACAATAACAGTAGTCTAATGTATTTCCTGTTTTACATTTTAAATTTCTATAGCTTCTGAGATTCTAAAAAGAGCCACATATTGATAAATAATGTCATGATCGCTGTTTAAACATTAGGTTATGATTGAATTGCCTCTTGTAAGTTATGAAATAGTTTGATAACAAGCAGAAAATAGTCACCTAAATGAGCTGGTCTTGACCTGCATGAAACCGAACTGCATGGATTACTTATGTTGAGAATGCAATCTGATTTGTCAGATAATTATGGTGCAGTTATGTCTATGTATAGTCATTATGTACATTGCAGGATTGTTTTGCTAGTATAAAGCATCAGTTTATATGAAGCTAAGATGAAGTCAAATGCTTTATTACATTTGATTGAACCATCATACTTCATAACAAATGTCATACACATGTAAAGTAAAATAAAAGTAAATAAAGTAATAAAATGACAGCTAAAGCCACGATACACCTGCAAAGCTGCTGTCTGTAGAGCTGGCAATTGATTCAAATGTCTGGATGAGATTCAAATTCGATTTACAAGCTCTCATTTTGATGTATTTTTAAAATTGATTCTTGATTTGATCCACTGTTTTTTGTGAAGTAATGAAGAGGTACAGTTCAACTTTATTTTTATTTCAGGTGCACAGGGGTGAATTAAAACAGAACCCACCTCTGTATTTCCAATATGTAGACAGAAGACAGAACATATAAACAGATATAGAATCTATAAATCTATATGTACAAAAAAGATAGATTCACAGCTTTTTAGAGTTTTCTAAAAAAGATTCTGTTTAGAATGTTTGTACAGGTGGAAAAACCATCTGTTCCAGTAACCATTTGATGCTTCCAGAAATTCGGGAACCAATTCAAACCGTTTTATTCAAGTTTTCTAAAGAGACATTTTTATATAATCTTTATATAATGTATGTGTCTGAATGGAATGCTACAAACCTGAGGCACAACAATCTCTCAGTTGTTGACTGTCCTTTTAAAATAAACTAAAATAACCTGTGTGTACAGTATGTTCGTGTTTGCAAGTATGAAAGTAGCTCAAGGGCATGAGCTGTTCAACAATGTCACAACAAATGTGAGAGGTGCGAATGTGCTTGCCTTAATCACTGAAAAACTATTCCAGTCTTTGATTGATAACAAGAGTGAATAAAAGTTCGCACAGTTTAAGTTGAAGTGGTGTTTCATCTGCCTTTGCTATTGCTATTTGCCTTTGTCAGTGAAATGGCAGATTTGTTTTCTAATCAGGAATTCAAAAGAGCATGCAAACCAAGTATGCTAAGTGTCTTCCTTTGTATATCTGCTTGTGTTAAAGCACATTAAATAACCTAAAAAATAAGCTCTACAGATTATTGCTACAAATACACACATACACACCTACCCACACACATACACGTCTGCGATCTAGAGATAAGGAGTTTGGACTCCCTTCCTTCTACTTTCTGTCTCTGTGTTAATGTGGTTGGCCTAGTCTAGAACAAAATGAATCTTGTCTCGTACGTGACCAGACCTGTCTTGAAGACTATCTGCCCAATCTAAAATAAAAAAAATCAGGAAGAGGAGAGCAAGAATGAGGGATTTGAATGCTCCTCAGCTGCGTGTTGGCTCTGATAAGTAGCACATCAGCAGATAACAGTACAATCTGTGTGCTTTTGTACAAACCCAACATCTCTGTCCACTTTATTTTCGGCATGAGCTTCAAATTATAGGTGACAGAAAAAATTATAGGAGGACAAAAAATAATAATCACTGCAAATAATAAGGTTGTGCTGCAAATAATTTATAGTGAAAGCTAAGGCCTTGTCCAGACAAACAACCCAGTTAGGCTGTTAGCTCACAAAGAAATGCAGTATCATGTGCAAATCAAAAACTTATGAAAATTCTGGCCAGGGTAAAGAACGAAAATCTAAGTTTTGCGTCATGATGTCAGCATTCATACTGTATTATCCATTCTAATTGGCCAACACTGCTTTATCGGCACTTGTTGATTTAGCGTGCCCTTCACTGCATCACGGTGTGTTTTAATATTGACAGATTTATTTTAAAAATTAATTTAAAAAAAACTCTTCATAAAAATAAAAAAAAACCCGTGTATACATGTGGACATGGCCTAAGTGAGAGGAATATTTGGCTTTTGTCATTATTATCCATCATGAAAATAATGTTTAAGCTTTGTTTTTTTGTTGTTTTTTTATGTGACATTAATATCACAAGAAGCAAATCTGAGACCAAAACTCTCGAATTGGTCCTCCAAGTTGCTTTTCCTATATTACAGTAATATTTGATTTCATTTATTTGTTTTTATTTTTTATGTTGTTAATGGTCTGCTGCTGAAAGTAATTTGTAAATTCAAATATGGTGGCTGTTTCTCAATATACATTCTTCAGCGGTCTTGCGTCCTCATGTTCTCGTGTAACGTCATCATCAGCTGCCAAAGTTCAGTTCCAGAACGCAAGAACGAAGGATGCAATGAAAGGTCACGGATGTGTTCTCGGTATCGGGATGCGCCGATGCAGACTTGAGCACCGAACTCGCTCTGAAAGTCCCAGAATTTATTGCGACTGGAGGTGGGAAGCATGCTTATTAACCTCAGGAGTTCCCCTAAATGAGACGGTGAAAGTAAACATTACCATAAAAATCTTATTAAAGGCGTAAACACATTAAGAGTGTTTATTTGTTTAAATTCGTATTAAAATCTGTTTTATTTGTAATGTGCAGCGTATATTTGTAAAGTCTTTATGCAGAGTATATATTGTGAAACGGGGGGAAACAATAAATCGCTCTATGGATGCTGTAATGTTTAAATAATTTTCGGTTAAAGACGCGCGAGGGTCATGTGACCATCAGGAAGAACGCATCTCATTTCTCACAGGACGCGTTCTTTGTTTTCGCAGTCTCCCGGGTTCATTCTTCCGATGTGACCTGGCAAGTCCGGTCTTCACAAGAACACAAGTCCGTTCTCTGCGTTCTTGGAATTGAGAAACAGCCGATGCCTTTTAATACTCAACAGATGAACTGTAATGAGAATATTGACTTATTGTATCCAGTTTTTAGAAAAAAAAAATCACAGGTTCTTTACAGTTTGACTGAATTTACTACCTTAATTTATTAAATGCATCACTGGGTGTACAAAAAAGGTGTATCCATCATGTTTAGATTATGATAGGACTGGCCTGCGTGCTCTCCTCTAATCCATTGAACATTCCAGAACACAAGGCCGATTCTGTGCTCTGGAACCCAGGCAGGGACGACCAGTGCTTCATGCTAATTGATCAAGTGACTCATGGTCATTGTTGCCTCTGCATGGCGATGACACAGCAGGCCTTGTCTTTCTTCACAGCCTTTGTCTGTTTATGACTTGCACTCATGCCATTAATGCCTCTGCCCTGAAAAGAAGAGAATAGTGGAATTATTCTTGGTCTGACGTGTTATGTGGCTTCTATGCGAGTTTTCAAATTGTTCCTGAATTTTAAATGATACAGTTCGAGTGTGCACACAGTGAAAGTATGTGGTTATGTGCAATACCGTTAAAATGTATCTTTTGTTCATCATGCATTTTTGTATCAAAATAATGTGAAAATCATTTGAGTGGCAAAATAAGGTCCTACTGATTAATTAAACGATCCTGTAACTATATTTTTAGATTATTTTTATCAAAGACAATTTTTATCATCAAGAAAAATAAATGTTTGTTAGCTCAGATAAATAATGATATTAATAAATACAACCTGTGATTTTATTAACTACTGTGAAGTATTAACTACTATAAAGTAACATTAAGATAAGTAAATGTTTCATTGTTAATTAATGTTAACTAGTGCAGGTAACAAATGGAACCTCGCTCTAAAGTGTTTCAAGTATTTTAATGTACTAATTTAGTGCTGAAGAAAGTTCAAAATAGCTATTATTCTTTGTAGAAATTTGAAACTTTTTTTTTTAGACAACTTAATCATACTGACACATTTGAGCAATAATGTGTAATGAAGTTGAATGGACTAATAAAAATAATACTCCCCAAATCTTTTTTAGACAGATATTCTATTTAATTTTATCTGTTGCTAACCACGAATATAGCTTTGCCATCCTTCTTTAAAAAAATATAATAAAAATAAATTCCTGTTACTAATGTTGGGCTGTGTGGTGATTCAGACCCTGTGGATCCTATACATCAGACCCTGATATGTTTTTCTTATTTATTTAATGTACTTTTTAAAACAGATATTTAATTTAATTTAAATAGTGTTGCTAACCATAAATATAGCTTTGCTGGGTAAATTGAACATTCTTTAAATTTTTTTTTTTTTTTTTTTTTTTTTTAAAGTCTTTTTGCTTTTACTAATGCTGGGTGGTGCGGTGATTCAGATCCTGTGGAGAAGACACATCAGAGAAAAAAAAAAAATTCAGCTGCAAGAGCTCAAGTCAGGGAAAGAAAGAAAGGAAGAGAGAAGGGTCATCAAGGAAGAGGGGAGATTTTAAAAACCACATTGGCATCCGCTCATTTATTTTTAGTCTGACTAACCTTTCTTTCTCTCCTCAATTTTCATCCTATTCCATACTGCTCCTGTTCTGTCTCTCTGTAGCCATTTCTGATATCAGAGAGGGGGAATGAGTAGTGTGAAGAAAGGGGGACATGCCTTACGTGGACCGGCAGAACCGCATCTGCGGTTTCCTGGACATAGAAGATGTGGAGAACAGCGGCAAGTTCTTGCGGCGCTATTTCATTCTGGACACACAGCAGGGTAGCCTGCTCTGGTATATGGACAACCCTCAGGTACCATCTCATTTAAGTCTAAATGCTTTCTCAGTTAAGCAGTGCTGATTCTTTGTCTGAACTGATGCTGTTTCTTTGTCTTTTAGAACCTACCTGTTGGTGCCAAACATGTGGGCTTCCTCAGTCTCACCTACATATCCAAGGTAATCTGTCAATCTTTAACCTGTTTAATACATTTTGCAATTTGCTTAATGTTGCTGTTTGAGAAGATATTGTAAACCCCCTCACCTTTGGTTTTACTGAAGGTCAGCGATGCCACCAAACAGAGGCCAAAGGCCGAGTACTGCTTTGGTAAGATTTTTTTTTATATCAATGCACATTGAGTTTGCACTCATTCATAACATTATTAGGTGTTTTTTCTTAAAATGTAGTTAAATGTGTAAGCCCAATATGTTTTAACTTGTATTATAAAATACTATGTCATTTTACTAAAATTCCACAAAAATTAATGCTCTTAAGGTAAAACGTTTTATATATATATAAAATATAAAATGAAATAGAAATCTATTTTATTTTTGCTTGTTGCCACAGATATATTTTTCTTATTTATTTAGTCTACATTGGTGTGAACCTAAATAAAAACAACCTTCTAACAAAATCAAGACAACATTAATAAATGACTAATAGTTATTAAAATAAAAGATATAATTTAAAAATATTTAAAATACAAAAAAAAGCAAGAATAATATGTAAGATCTACCAAAAAATCAGAAAACAGGACTTTTGGCTCAAGCCGTGATTTACTGAGGAGTTTGTGGTTTGAATCCTGACTTGGTGCTCTATAGAAGGCTTATAATGTACCAGATCATATTTTCACTGTATGCAATGTTTGGTGATAGTTTGTAATAATACAGTATGCTTTTGCAGTGAAGCTCCACTAAAGTATATTGCTTTAGCTCTTCCTTTTTATGCAGAGTTAGAGATGTTTTTCAACCCAGATTCTCACAGCTTTTACATGCACACTTCTGCACGTATGCTTACTGCACTGCACATGGTAACCTTCTGCATAACATCAGTGGAAACAGGAAACGGTGGTCTGGTCACTTGATAGATGTGTGTTACTGAGTTGGTGTGTATGCACATGTTCTTCTAAAACCTTGCTCTTTGCAAGATGCTTCTGTGGTAATCTGAACTTCAGTTTGAACCATTTTGATAGACCATTTATTGTGTTTTTAGAAACAGTCTTGTTACTTGAATTAAAGCCCCTATTTTCCATCATGATCTTTCAAGTCTATTTAACTTTAGTTATTGAAAGGAAATTTAAAACAAAAAATCTTGCTCTTATGCTGATGATACAAAGGATCAAGATTGCTGGTGCAGTGTTGCTGGGTAACTTTGGGAAATTATGCCATAAATGGGCAACCAGCTGAGACACAGCACAACTAATTAGGACAATGTGTTACAGATACAGTATTGTTGCCCATTCTTAGTAAGAAAGTAGCCAAGCAACATCACTCTGCAAAATTGCCTGGCAACATTAATCAAAAAGTTACCCTGTTACCCTGCATTAGGCTCCAAAATCTCATCTGGCATTATCAGATTTTTTTAGTCTACTGAATTGGTTAGACGATCACAAAAACAACTCACTGACTCCATAATCTAACTGCAACATTTAACAGCCCACTAGAGGGAAAGATTATCAGTAAATACTAGGGCTGTGCAATATGGACAAAATAATCATATTGCGATTTTTGTAATGAATATTGCGATTGCGATTTTATTTGCGATTTTTGGCAACTGTTTTTACTTTTTCAAACAAGCTACATACATGCATTCTAAATGTATTCAGTGCACAAGAAGTGCAGAACAAAACATTTCACAATGTTTGATAAATAAAATTAATAAAAAAGTTTAAGTTAAACTGTAGTAAAATTGTCTTTAAAACAGACAGCAGAAAATAAATTAAGATTAATTAACCTCAACTCCAGCTGAAAAAACATAGTAAATTAATAGATAATATTGCAGCCTTTGCGATTTAGAAATTGCATGTGTTTAAATCTTGATTTGTTTTTGCGATTGTGATTAATTGCACAGCCCTAGTAAATACCCACTTATATTTTGGTTTGACCCCCAAAAAGCTAAGTAGCAATTTTCAAAATGATCATTGACAACGATATTTTGTAGGTTGCCAGTATATAACCATTTTATAGGTACACAGTATGACCAGTAATACAAGGACACATAATGAAGTAGTTCACTTCAGAACTATTCGGTGCGTTAGTGGCCGCTGACTTTTTAGCAGAGTTGCATCAGGAAGTGTTTCTTCCCCTAGGTGTTTTAGAAAAGTCCTCATTAAAGCAATGTAAACCATTAAACCAGAGCAACCGGCTAAGAGGTGAATCACAATGTAGTTTCACAAATCACTTGAATTTAATGCTATCAGACAATTTCAACAAAAGTATGTGCAATCAATTAAGAGCTCACAAAATGTCTCTGTTTAATAGTTTACCAGTTATTGTTAAAAAAAATCAATTCCCATTAATATTAAATTAGTGGATTTATTACTTCTAGAACCCTGCTGTTGCACTCTTTGTAGAAAGCTGAATGTTTTAGTACAGCCTTTATTGAATGGCATATGCATAGTAAAATTGATATTGTAATGTAGTGAATTCTAACAATCTTCTTTTCATCCTTCAGAATAGCCACTGAATGAACAGACACTGCAGGGAAAAATTAGTCAAGCTTTTTTAGTCTGAAATTGATTCGCACTTCCATATTGATTTTATGAGCTGTGTCTATGGTAATCTATAAAGTCTGCAGGGCCCTAATACATGCTGTGAGGCCAGTTCACACAGAACTGGTATATGCTAACAGACACTTGGGTTTTGTGGGATTGCCTCTGTTGGTGTCTATCAATGCTTGTTTTTGCAGTTTGAACAAGCTGATTCAGGCTTGCTTATTGAGTCATAGACTGTCTGAGAAGTAACGTGCTGTCTTTTGATGCAGTATGAATTGGCCTTTATCAGATTTTTGCACCAAGATAATGATTTAGTCCTAAGAAAGTCTTATCAATAGAATGAATTAGCACCTTCTTCAGAATTCATTCATTCATTCATTCATTTTCTTTTTCGGCTTAGTCCCTTTATTAATCCGGGGTCGCCACAGCGGAATGAACCGCCAACTTATCCAGCATTTGTTTTATGCAGCGGATGCCCTTCCAGCCACAACCGATCTCTGGGAAACACATCCATACATTCTCATTCACACACATACACTACGGACAATTTAGCTTACCCAATTCACCTATACCACATGTCTTTGGACTGTGGGGGAAACCGGAGCACCCGGAGGAAACCCACGCAACCACGGGGAGAACATGCAAACTCCACACAGAAATGCCAACTGGCCCAGCTGGGGATCGAACCAGCGACCTTCTTGCTGTGAGGCGAACGTGCTACCCACTAGGCCACCGTGGCGCCCTTCTTCAGAATTATCTATCTAAAACATCTATTTATAAAAACCTGTAAATAATTACTACACAAACTAACTCTGCGTACATGGAACGCAAGGTTTTGAGCAGCAGAGAATCCAGTGTGACTAAAGGGACCTAGCAAAACAAGAAAGTCTTTTATGTATACTTTCTGACCCCAAGACTAATGACTCGTTTAAATGACACTGCTGTTGGTTTGCATCCATGACTCAAGAGTTTTTGTAGACTGTGTGAATTCAGAATGGCTCTATAGGAAAACTTTGTTCATTGGGGATTGGCTCTGATGGGTAGTTCCTATAACTAATCGATTACATCTCTCTCTCTGTGTCTGTGTGCAGTCATCAATGCAGGAATGAGGAAATACTTTCTGCAGGCTAATGATCAGCAGGATCTTGTGGAATGGGTCAATGCTCTCAACAATGCAACCAAAATCACAGTGAGTATAGGCTGCCAAACACAAAGCTTGAACGTCTTCATAAAATACTTTTTTTTCAAGCGTTAAAATTATAAAAGTGTAATACAGCTTTAATTTTTTTATTGTCTATTTCTCTAAACATCAAATAGTGACTAATACACTTTTACCAATTTGTTTACCACAATAATTCAACAACAATAGTTTCTGTACCAAAATATTTGGTCAGCCGTATTTAGCCGTATGTTGTTTTAAAAAAAAAATTCTGCATAAATATGTTGCTCTGAGTTAATTGAATATAAATTTTATTTGAGTTTTGTTTAAACACTGAAATGGTACACCTTGAATCGTGAATATCCACAGAATCCCAATTTAACTATTTGTCCATTTTCATTTAATTTAATTTCCATTTTCTCTAATGGTATTGTCATCAGTGAAATTAAACAAATAAATAATCAAATCAAAATATAATTGTATTATAAACAGTCACAGCTACAGTACACTGTAGGTTGACTGATTGTCAATTGTCTATGCAATGTCAAACTGAATAGGTGAACATTATGATTTGTAATTGTGAAACCATAATGATGTTATTTTTCTAAAACATTTTTATCGCATTGCAATAAAGTAATCATAATAAAATAATTTACTATAAAATAAATGAAGATTGGATAGCTAATGTTGTCATAATGATTGAATAATTCTCACTTATGCTGATTAAAAACTCCTTTTTTGGGATCCTAGATTGTTTGCATTAGTTATTTAGCTATTAAATAACTCGCATACTGAGCTGATATCCCAGACTACAGCACACAGGAATAGTTAAAGAAACAATGAAAGCACTGAGCGAGTTTATTCAGTCAGTGTCAGTGGTTCTGTCAACAGGCAGGTCAATTCTTGTTAATATTCTCTGTGAGTTTAACCATTGAAAGGCACACAATAAAACAGCAAGTTTAAATTTCCTTTTTGGACTTCCAGTCTTCCTTCCCCTTGAGCACACGTGCAGTCAAATATACATAGAAATGCACAGGAAGTTGAAAGTTTTCCAAAAAAAACTGTCCTGCTGCGCATTCCTCATCCTTATGGCTTTTTCCATGTGCGAGTCACTTGGCTGACTAAAGGGAAGTTGTATTGTTTGAATGGCCATCACCTCTGAGTCATTTGCAGTTCAGAATACTCATGCATGCACTACACACACACACACATGCACACACACACACGAGTGTCTCTGTCTCTCTTCTCCTCTTTTTCACTCTGTATCACTAATACTTCCACATGCAGTGGCAGGAAGGCTCTTACTTTAGGCCAGACATATGTGGAGTGTGGGCTGATGTATTGGCCTACACTATAAGCTGTTGTTGAGATATCCTGTTAGTCAATCACTGGCTGATTCATCTGTACTTCATTAGTTTTTTCCTTTAATCTTTTGGTGGTGGGATTGCTTAATTATAATTTTTTGCTTAATTATAAGATTGTTTAATATACAGATCCCAAGTGCTGAGAATTGAATGGTGCAACCCTTAAAATGGACATCTCTTAAAAAACACATCAGGAAGGGAAAAGCAAAGAAATTCTTAGAGATAAAGTTCAGAGTTTTAAAAAAAATGACTGGAGAGGTTCCCATATCCTCCATAATTTGTCTGGAATTTGCGATTTGAGTGTAGGTGCATTTCTTCAGAGGAAAACAGGCTGATAACTGGGATGTCCACATAGTTGTAGTTGGAACCTGGGCCATAAACCACTTTACTGGAATAAGTTTTAGCTTAATCTTTTGATCTCTGGAATTGCTTTGAAGGGCAGTTTCACTGTGTCAACAAGCTTGGCCGCCCCACTTGCCACCTTTAAATTTGGAATTTGAATAATGAAAGAATATCTGGAATAATGAAAATCATTTTGTATAGAACCAGACTGAACAACTTGTTGTTAGTGATGTATTTAAAACCCAATATATTGGTATTTCTGTGTGTGTGTATACAGTACATGCAATAAACACCTGCATGAATGATATTCAGCAGCAAGAATATACTCTAGGCATGAACCTTTTTGACTCATTCAAGTTGCCAGATCTTGTTGGGAAAAACAGCAATCGAGAACAAGCCAATTATAAACCAAAATAATCCAAATAAGTTATATAGAAAATAATTAGTTAATAAAAGTTATTTTTGACCATTGTAATTTATCAATGTTCGAGGGAAGCCTAAATAACAAATTAGTAGATGCTGTAGTAGTGGGCATACTATACTGGCAACACTGCAGGCACACACAAACAACATATGCTGTTTGTGTTTTACATGCATGACATAACAAACATTTCACAGCATAATAAGGATTTTGTTGCATTGTTAATTTGATCAAAAATAGTGAATAACATACAATAACAGATGGTTTAAACCATGCAATTTCATGAATGAGACATCATTTTCTTAATACACACCAAACAATGATTTAGAGAAACTATTGTTCACTTTTATATTGTGTTGATTGGTTAAATTGTCTGGTTATCCACTTATGAAAGACTCTTGATTGTGATTTAAAGACTACATATAAAATGATCACTATGCAAAATTTGCTCCTTAGTCTAAAACCACCAATTACTGCCATTTTCTTATCTAAAAATAACTCCTGAAATATTTTTCTCTTCTCTCCCAGGTTCCTAAGTCCTCTGACCCTGTTCACACTGAGAGTCAGAAGCTGGCTTCAAATGGCAACAAGAAACAGGTCCCATACAAGACTGAGATCATTGCAGGAGTGGCTGTCGTCACACAGACACAGGTATTTTTATTCTCTTGGCTTGTAAACACAGTGTATGAACAGTGTTTAACTCCCTTTCTGCCAGGCAATGCTAGTGTTATCGTGCTACATGGTTCTTAGTTAAGACCAATAAAAGAAATGTAGCTGTTGTCTGTTACAATTTAAATGGAATGGCAGATTACAAATATATATGATAATTAAATAGTTTGTAGTAAATATTAATAATCGATTCTCTTTTTGATGATGATATATCAATGCAGTATAATATTATAATGTCAATGCAACAAATGTAATTAAAACTGCTTCATAATTTTAATACTACATTTAAAATAATAATTTAATAGGTGTTTAATAATAATTTAATAATATTGCACTTTTTATTTCAACAATATAACTATTTAAAATTGATACATTTTTGCATTTTAGTTAAAAATGTGTATAATTATAATACCACATCAAAATCTGAAGCAATAACAATTATGTGCTTTTTGTACTTTGTACTTTGTACATTTCATTTAATCTTTTATATTAATTTTTAGACCACACAAAATATGTTAACATTAAGAGAGTTAAGAAAGAGTTAACATTTGCTATTGCAACAAATTATTAAAGAAATATTTTTTAAAAACAATCATTTGCAAGAACGCTTATCACAAATAATATAATATAATATAATATAATATAATATAATATAATATAATATAATATAATATAATATAATATAATATATTATAATATAATAATAGTGCAATGCATTTTTCTTAAGAAAATATATTGATGAAAATAAAACAAAATCAAACATAAACCATTCATTTTAGATACATTAATTTAGAATTTGAATCTACTTTTGTGTCTAGGTATTTTTAATGCTTTCTGCAAAGTCTCAAATTTCAAAAACTAAATTTTACGCCTTAAGTCTTAAATTCACTGAAATATTGTCTCGTTGACCTAAAATGATTTGAAACGGGTCTTCATTTTAAAGTTTGTGTAAAGCTACCCAATCAATTCAGCACATGTCCAATCTTCAAAATTACATCTCAATAAAACTTTTAACAATACTCTATTTAGGAACTGAGCATGTATGGTGCGTAGGCCCTATTGGAATTGCTCCGGTTATTATAATTAATATTATGACATATTTTTGCAAATACATTTAGTTTATTAAAGTTTTGTTTTGTTTTTTAAGGATTTTTTTTAACTTATTAGTGTGTATACAACTAGGGTCTGCTTGTTTATTTAAAATATGTGGCTTAGAAATAACTAATTCGAATTAGTCAGGCAAGTAAAACAAATTTTTCTTGGCCATTTTTAAAAATACTTAGCATTTAGCCCTATAGAAGTCTAAAATTTCATTCTTTATGGTCTTAAAAAGTCTTAAATTTGACTTTGTGAAGCCTGCAGAAACCCTGATGTCTCCTTTTTTAGCAGGATGCAGAGGTGGGACACAGTGTTGCAGGAGAGAAGTTGGGCTTGAGGAAGCCTCCGAACCATCCACCATATTTGCACACGAGAGCAGGGCATGATCAGAGCGTTATTAAAGCAGGATACTGTGTCAAACAGGGGGCTCTGGTGAGTGCGAGATGCTGTCTTTACCCCAAAATGCAAAAACTGGGAAATCATGTTTGCAGATTTGGTTGACTACCAAAGAGAATTAAATACACACTACTGTCCTCCTCTCACATCAGATGAAGAACTGGAAACGGAGATATTTTGTTTTGGAGCAGAACTCGATGAGTTACTTCAAGTCTGATCTGGTATGTGAGCACTTTCTATGAAGTATTAATGATTTGTATTGAATGCATATGTCATTTCACAATTCCGCACAAAGATTCAGGTGGCCAATAAATTATGTTATCATTTTAGGTTAAATAGTTGTATTTATTTTGACAGGGTAGCAGATGTATGTAGTGGAGGAAAAACATAGCGGATGGCTGTAATATGTTTTTGCAGAATAATGTGAAATGAGTTTATTCTCTTTTGCATTGATGTTTTTTTTTTAATCTTGACAAAAGATAAAGCAAATACCAGTGCTCTGCCTCAACATGAACAGCACTATACCTCTGAAATTCCAGGCACTGCTGGTTGTGTGCGATATAACTGCATATGAACATGTGTCTCTGCCTGTTAGAAAGCCAAAGATATTATTAAAAAAGTATTTAAGACTAAGAAGTTTTGCTCAGTTGTATGTAAAGTGCAAGGTGTGCCATACACTATCCAAATAGTCTCTGTAAGAGTGCCAATTTGTTTGTCTCTTTCTATCTTAACTGTTATTGCAGGAGAAGGAGCCGTTGAGGATTATTCTTCTGAAGGAGGTCCATAAGGTACAAGAGTGTAAACACAGGTACAAATAAAGTGTCTGCAAATGGAATATATATGTTCAATTCTATTCACTTCAATTCAATTGAAGTGTATTTGTAGTGTGCTTTTCACAATAATTATCATTAAATAGGAGCTTTACAAAAGTTACAATGTACATTACATTACAATTGAAAATAGAAAGAGAGATGTTAATTATGATGTTGTGTATATGGTGGACAGTACTACGGTCAAGCATACACAATATTGTGTACTTAAAAATTAATATATGGAGATAATTTGTTACTTTTACTGTAACAAATACTTGGGTTGTGTTTGGTGTTGGTGTGTTTTTTGTGTGAATCTTTCATGCTCAATTATTTGCTCAGAGTTAAAATGTTAACTAACCAAGAAGTGTTATTTTGATTTAATATAAATATTTTTATATGTATATTTTTTTTGAAGTTTTCCTGTGATATTAAAACTGAATTGTCAGCAGCCATTACTCCAGTCTTAAATATTCACTACTGTTGTCAGTGTTTAAAACAGTTGTGCTAATATTTAATCAATATTTATATTAATTCTATTTTTTAAATATGCAATAATATTAAATATATATTCATATATTATATTTATAATTCAAATACAATTCGTCATGTTTTATGCAAAACATGACACATTTGTTTCAGGATTTTTTGATGAATAGAAACTTAAAATATATTTTTTTCATAAAGACATCTTCGTTACATTGTAACAATGTTTTTTACTCTTCTTTCGAGAAGAAAAGTATTATTTTGTTTATTAAAATGTTACTGACCACAAACTTTTAACATTTCGGTCAAATATGAGATGACACAATACTGTCTAGCATTTTTACAAAAAAAGGATTTTATATAAATAGAAAGCATGTTAAATACAAGTAAAATGTCTGTTTTAATGTTTCCTCGTCATTCAGTGTAGTAGCAGATATATTTATGTAAAAATAAAACAGCATATTTTCTGACCTGTACTTATAGAAAATATATTAAAACAAACATTTGAAATATGTTATTTTCTCTTCATTTTCACCTGCAGTGAAATAATGATGCGCGACAACCTCTTTGAAGTCGTCACAACCTCCAGAACATTTTTTGTCCAGGTGAGAAATTAGATGCATGGTAACACTTTATTTTAATGGTCCATTAGTATTAGTAGACTGTCTGTTTAATATCTGTTGACACTGCTCCTTCAACAGACAATTAACTGACTATAAGAAACTTTGCTAGTATATGTCAACTTGCACTAACCCTAACACCAACCTAACAGTCTGCTTATAATCTAATGAGAATTAGTTGCATGTAGATGCAGTGTAACTTAATTCAACAAATGGACCATTAAAATTAAGTGTGACCAAACGCCTTGTATCTAATACAATGGTGAACTATCCCTATCATTTTTTAATAGCAATAATAGTACTGCTTTTTTCCCTTCAATTCAGGCTGATAGTCCCGAGGAGATGCACGGCTGGATCAAGGCTATTTCAGGAGCCATTGTGGCTCAGAGGGGCCCGGGCCGGTCTGCAGCCTCTGTATGTATACACACGCACATGCACACATATACACACACACCTGCTTTCAAACACAGGTAGTCACTCTTCCTCTGGGTAAAGTAGTGGAGCAAACCTGAGGAAGAATGGACCGTGTATGGACTTTATTCACTGCCCTCCCAGACATACATTTACATTTTCACACATACACATACAAAGAGGTGTGGGTAAGATGACTGCAATGGTTTGGTTTAAGATGAGCTTGTAGTACAGTGTTGCTTCACTCTGGATTCAAGAGTGAATCATTGGATGTATGGGCCACATTCTGTTCCCTTCATATTCTTTCTCTCAATCCCTATGAACCTGGTGACCTCAATGTATTTGGAGACTTTAGTCACACTTAAGATTTGAATGTCATTGCATTTAGCAACCAAAATCATTGATGGATCTAGCGAATATTTTAGCTTAATATTTAGTGAAAAGGCATTTTTGTGTAAGTAGCGGCATATGTTTTCTTCAGTATTCTGTATAAGAGAGAAATTGATTTTTGGTTTAAAATGTTAGATGGAGACTTGGTTCTTTTTCAGTTGGTTTTTGATTAGATGGAGGTGAATGTGAATAGTTTTATAAATGTGTGAGAATGTAAATGTATAGAATGTGAAAAGTTTTATAAAAGGGACAGAGTTTAAGCGGACTAAATATCTAACAAGATGGACTGAATTAGCATGTTTCTTATTAAAATTACTTGCTCAAAATAAAATTAAAGTAAGGTTAGTAAGATTCATTTATCAATTTTGGGCCAGACTCCAGGAGGATACAGACAGATAGACACACTGTCTATCTATAAGATTCCTTTAGAAAATTGGTGAGTTTCTAAAGCAAATTGTCCTCAAATTCTGACTTGGGACACTTTGACATAACAGGCCAGATTCAGGCTCAAGTCAATTCAGACTCCGTCTAAACAGTCATATTAGAATTCATGTTTTTTTTACGTCACACTATTGATAGACATTCATCACCATCCTCCACTGACAGGAGTCACTCCAAAGATTTCACATTCTCTTTGAATAAATGACAAACAATTGTGGAGGACGTCAGTAGATGGACAGTTAAATGTTAAACTGATCCAAGTTAAATTCAAGTGTCATACCATAATTATTTACTATCTTGCTGTCTTTCTCCTCACCTATGTCTTTATCCTCCTCATCACATGTGCGTGAACTTGCTGGCTTCTATATAGCATTTCATCTTATAAAGAAACTCTCATATCCCATCGTGCGGTCATGTTATTGTATTTTTTGCAAATTCAGATCAGTTCATGCCATTTTACTCTGGAGATAGTGACTGCATAAAAAAATCTGAGCAATAAATTACAATTGAGCATCAATTCTTGCACTACGAATGTTGCAGCACAGACACTCTTTTAGATAGGGATGCACCAATGCCACCAATATTTAAAGGCTGATGTTTCATTTATTTAAAGCTGTTGGTGTATTGGATCAAACTGAAAGAACTTGCATGACTAATGCATTTTTGTAAAGGAACAGTTATACATGGAAATTGTAAGCTGAATATTTATTACCAATGTTGTCATTTATATAGACAATGCTGCTGATATGAGGACCTAACTCCCCCACCCCCACTCAAACTCTTAATTCTCTAGGCACTAACAGTTCCTTTGTATAATTAGCATTTATTGCGATATTGCCTCTTATTGTTGAATTGCTGAATGCCTCCTCAATTGTAGGTCACTTTGGACAAAATTGGCTGATAAATGTAGATGTAATAATGGCATTAAAATATTAATGAATAAATTCTTTCATTAATTAATATTGGCATATCCATTGTATGAGAAAGGCAGCACTATACTAATAATGCATATACTGTTCATTTGTTGGACAAAAACCCAAAAGCTGCATTTATGGAAGAATGGTATCAAAAACATGTAACATGATTAGATTTTACTAGTCAAAAGTAAAAGTTCATTATTTATGATTCCCAGAATATATATATATATTAGGGCTGTCCAAAAATTAATCGTGATTAATCACATCCAAAATAAAAGTTTGTTTTGACATGATATGTGTGTGTTTTATATATATTTATTATGTATATGTGATAAACACATTTATAGAAGCCAAAACTATATTTAAAAAAGTTACATCAAAGTAGTTACATCATATTCAAATGTAAAATTTGTGTCATACACATATATTTTAGATATCTAAATATAAACCAACATTTTATCAACCAACATTCAAGTATATGCATGTGTGTATTTATATATTCATAATATAAATATAGACAGTACACACACAAATATTATGTTAAACTTTTATTTTGGATGTGATTAATCACGATTAAGTTTTGGACAGCCCCATATATATATATATATATATATCTTAACCCATTTCATTCTTGACATGCATTGATAAAGCAGCGTGTACAGTCGAGAGAATTTTCTCCATTTATCTTCTTTTTTTTTTTGACCGAGGAAGATGTTATCCTAACATTTCGATTACTAAGCTAAATTATTTTTGTTTTGTTTTGTTCTGTGTAGATTTTAATGATCATCATGAAAATGAGCTGTAGCATCTCTGTTCTTTAATGTGTGTCGGTTTCCATTTAAGTTTAAAATCATAAAATCAAAGAATTATTTATGCATTCCCTTGTTTACAGATTGTTTACAGATGTCAGATTTATGTAAATGCAATGACATTCATATATCAAATGCTTAAATACTTTTTCGGGCACCTTTATCTCTGTCCCTCTGTCCTCCTCTAATGTAGCTCTGCACTGTTGTTTCAGATGCGTCAGGCCAGAAGGCATTCGAGCCCCTGTATTCAGAGATACACACCACGTGTCACTCAAGGCAGCACGTATGTGAGCTCCGCCCCTTTGATCCGCCCCCCCTTTTTCCGCTTCCTCGCTTCGCTTTAGAGGAGTCGCTAATGTACATACGCTCACGGACGAAGTCATCTAGCTTAATCTTTTCCACTTTTGCAGAATAACTTCATATACACATTGACATTTAACAGTTCAAACTCATATGTAGAAGTAAACTACATTCAGAGATGCTTTAATTTTTATGCTGACCTAATTATTTCCTTCTAATGCTGTCCTCCCCCCTGACTTATGTCTTTTCAACACTGTGGCTCCTTCATTTGAACTAATGTTTAATTTTGATGCAATTCTCCACTTCTAATGCTTCAGCCTCTCTGCCAGCCCACTGCAGTCTTCTGCTACACACTCAAACACTGCATGTTTCACACATTTCAACAGCTCATCTCATTTAATTGTTCTTTATTTTGTGTAACATGGTTTAATTTGAGATTTTTATCATCCTAAATTACCAAAATGTGCAATTACTCAATAAAATAACCAAAACCATGTTCACAGCCATTCTGTAATGTGGCATATTTTTTTTGAGATGGAAATTTCAGTTATCATTTCTGGATTTTTTTTTTTTTATGCTGGATAATTGTGAAATGAGTCGATGTGATTTAAATATAAGCAACAATCCCACACAATGTAGAGCAGTATCTATGTTTCCTTGTATTTAATCAAAATGTAGTGTTTTTAGTTTTTGCTCTGTTATTAAAAGGGTGGTCCAGAGTGTATTTTAAAAGCTTGATTGTGTTTGTGGGGTGCAAAGCAATGTGTTCTCATGCTTAATTTGTGGAAAAATCACGTTATTTTATCATATATCTTACTTTAATTATATACAGCTTCTCTGCTAACATGAAAACAATTATATTTCCTAGTTCCTCCAAAAGCCCGCCCTCAAGAGGCTCTGATTGGTCAGCTAACATAATGTGCTGTGATTCGCAGATCGGCTCCATGTCACTAGGAAGCGTCCTGCTATAACATTACAGCACATCTGGCCATGTCCCTTTGCTGCAAAGGGTGTATGCTTGTAACCTGAAGGGTTTATGACATCATTAGCCCGAATGTATTTTTTTTTAGTCCCCAAACTTCATTCGCTGTAGGCTTTGCTAAGCTAACTCTGTAATAGGCCAATGTCTCTCTTTGCATTGAAGTGTTTTACTTTCAGTGATGTTGTTTATGTTTACACAGCTTTGTTACACATCAACTAAAGAATTAAATATGATATGGCAGTGGACCACCCCTTTAACAAAATTAATCAATCATTGATTATTTGTTAGCAATCCCATTTAGAATAAAAAGGAAAATTTAGGAAACTGGTTGGATTTATTTTAAAGATGTATTTGATTGATATAACACTATTTAGGGGCGTCACGGTGGCGTAGTGAGTAGCACGTTCGCCTCACAGCAAGAAGGTCACTGGTTC
>CAIGQQ010024821.1:343195-371027 GCA_903798035.1 Danio albolineatus
ATAATAATAATAATAATAATAATAATAATAATAATAATAATAATAATGCCACGGTGGCCTAGTGGGTAGCAGGTTCGCCTCACAGCAAGAATGTCGCTGGTTCGAGCCTCGGCTGGGTCAGTTGGCATTTCTGTGTGGAGTTTGCATGTTCTCCCCGTGGTTGCGTGGGTTTCCTCCAGGTGCTCCGGTTTCCCCCACAAGTTCAAAGACATGCGGTACAGGTTAATTGGGTAGGCTAAATTGTCCGTAGTGTATGAGTGTGAATGAGTGTGTGTGGATGTTTCCCAGAGATGGGTTGCGGCTGGAAGGGCATCCGCTGCGTAAAAATATGCTGGATAAGTTGGCGGATCATTCCGCTGTGGCAACCCCGGATTAATAAAGGGACTAAGCCGAAAAGAAAATGAATGAATGAATGAATGAATGAATAATAATAATAATAATAAACTATTACTATTATAACAGTTATTACTATTACTATTATAACTATTATAATTTTTGTGCATGCATTTCATTGTTTTCAGGCTTGTTTTCCAAAGGTCACACTGGGTTGTTTGTGTGTTCAGAAACTTTTTTTATTGCTGTGTATTATATAACCTGAGCATTGTAATTCCCTCATAATTCACACTCAGCATATGTGTTTGTCTGTCTCTGGTTTTAATCACTCTCTGCAGTGTGCCTGTGCTGTGGTTTATGTGCTTTTATGTGTTTTTATATGTTGTGTGTGTTTGTTCGGTGGTTTTTATAGGCACTCAGAGGTTTGCACTGTCCAGACTTCTGCAGATTTGTTCAGTAGCCCTACAAATGCTGAGGAAGCACATATTTCTGCAGTCTGTATTGCCCCCTTTGTCTTTCTCTTTGTCTTTCTCTTTCACTTTTTCTTTCTTTCTTTTTTTTTTTTTTTTTACATTTTTTAGTAATTTTTTTAAACACTATTACATTCTTGTTCATATGCATAGCGATTCTTCAGATTAACATATAATTGTATTAATTTGTATAACAGTGCAGTATATTAAAATCTCTCAAAATTATTAGTAGTACAACCAAACTAATATTTTTGTTATTGTTTTTCCATTACGTTTAATACAAGTTATATAGTTTTGACATGGAAATGAGAATATTCATTCATTCATTCATTCGTGCATTCATTCATTCATTCATTTTCTTTTTGGCTTAGTCCCTTTATTAATCCGGGGTCACCACAATGGAATGAACCACCAACTTATCCAGCATTTGTTTTACACAGCGGATGCCCTTCCAGCCGCAACCCATCTCTGGGAAACATCCATACATTCTCATTCACACACATACACTACGGACAATTTAGCTTACCCAATTCACCTGTACCGCATATCTTTGGACTGTGGGGAAAACCGGAGCACCCGGAGGAAACCCACGCGAACACAGGGAGAATATGCAAACTCCACACAGAATTGCCAACTAATTTAGCCGAGGCTCGAACCAGCGACCTTCTTGCTGTGAGGCGACAGCACTACCTACTCCCCCACCGTGTCGCCAATGAGAATATTATCAAATAAATAGAAGAGGGTTTATTTTAATGCAGGCAATAATAATAAACAGAATTTTTTGAAATTATTTTAATTAAAGTATATCTGGATAAATAAATGGTACGTCACAACTTTAGTAGTGTGTTTTGTGTTGTTACTATTGCTTTACTTAATTCTATTTTTGCATTATATTTAGTGGATATATATTCTTTCACTTTTAGCAGTTTGGGAGGTCGATAATTTGCATTAACTCCTTACTATTGGTGGTTTCCTTGGTTACTCATTAGTTAATGATTATGTTCACCTGTTCCCCATGTTTTTACCTCTGTGGATATACTCTTTTTTTTTCTTCATTCATCATTCATTCATTCATTCATTCATTTTCTTTTCGGCTTAGTCCCTTTATTAATCCGTGGTCGCCACAGCGGAATGAACCGCCAACTTATCCGGCATTTGTTTTACGCAGCGGATGCCCTTCCAGCCACAACCCATCTCTGGGAAACACATCCATACATACACATTCACACACATACACTATGGACAATTTAGCTTACCCAATTCACCTGTACCGCATGTCTTTGGACTGTGGGGGAAACCGGAGCACCCGGAGGAAACCCACGCAACCACGGGGAGAACATGCAAACTCCACACAGAAATGCCAACTGGCCCAGCCGGGGATCGAACCAGCGACCTTCTTGCTGTGAGACGAACGTGCTAACCACTCGGCCACCGTGGCGCCCTTCATTCATCATATCTTTGGGTTATGCCATAATAATATTCCTCTGTGAAGGCTCTTTTTGCTTATTATTATATCTGGATTAGTTAATTCTGCATCATGCATCTCCTGAAGACCACATACAGCATGAAATAATTCATTATTTTGTTCTTCACTGCCTTCCTTTGTTACACTTTTATGTCCTACTGTCACTTGTCTCCATCAGTCTGGTCTATGCTCATCCATCCCTGTTTAGTTTTGGACTCTTTCCATAACATCCTCCTGCTAACTCCAAAACAATGGATTCCAGCCTCCTAGATCTTTTACTGATGACATTTTACTTTCTCAAAACATCTGTACAGTATTGATGGTGTGCATGAGTTTGATACAGTTTGTGAAGGATCTCATCCTTTCACTGCCCCTTTGTTCCACTAATCTGCATTGTTTAAATTCTGAGTCAGGTTTTGTTCTTTGTGTATATGCATGTGCGCTCCCTTTGTCTATAATTTGCCTTTGTTATAGCTCTTTTCTATTTGCATATTATGAAGACTGTGATTGTTTGTGGGTAGCGTCAAGTGCTTGAACTTTTCATTGATACCAACACACACAAATCTACACGTGGATGCTCAGGCTTTACATTAGCATATTTATGAGGACGAGAACAGGCAGACACATAGGTGTGAATGAATTCTGTTAACAAGAAGAGACTCATCTAGAGATGCGCCAATCGATCTGCAAGAAATCAGTTGATCGGAAAAGGGAATTTTTATTTATTAGTGTTTGTATTTTCTACAGTATGTTTGTTTTGCATTGCGTAAACTGTAAACAGAAAAATCTGTAAATTTACAGTTTATTTAAAACGTAAAATAACGGCTGTTAAATTACAGAAATTTTCCATAAAATAATGGATATTAAATTACAGAAATTTATTTAAATTAAAATTTCTGGTAAATTTCTGTAATTTAATATCTGTTATTTTACTGTAAATTTCTGTAATTTAACGGCCGTTACATTTTTTTTCCCCGGTACCCTAGCTGACGAAAATAAACCGTCAATTTATGGATTTTTTTTACAATGTAGTCAAAATCTCATATTTTTACTTCATATTTTGAAGTGAAACATTATGAAAAAATAAATAGGCAAGTTGTTTAAATTGCTTGACTCATATTCAATTATTTATGAAAGCTTGAAAGCTTCTCTCATTTAAAAAAACAATCATCCCTTAAAAACCTTTAAATACATTTTCTCTAGCACTCTTTCCTCATTCTCTGTGCTTCTGTAGTGTTATGTATGTCAGTAGGACTTCCCTATACTAAGGACTGCTTTCCTGCTCTCTGATCACCTACATAGGCCTCGACTGAACTCAAATAAACACACTTCTCGACCCTGTGGCCTTCACAAACCTTGCAGAGAGGCCTCTTACACAACTGTAACTGGACACCATAACTCAGAGCCACAGACACGACCTGTTCATGTTCACAAGCTTTCAGTCCCTCACCGGTTCTGTTTACTTTTGATAGCAATGTGCTAGCCAGGGATGAGCAGAGCAGAAGATGTTGAATACTGTCTCGAATAGAATAGAATAGAATAGAATAGAATAGAATAGAATAGAATAGATTAGAATAGAATAGAATAGAATAGAATAGAATGATTGTTGTCAAACTGTTTCATAACTATAACAAGAGACAATTCAACCATGACATGAAATCAAGAAAACAGTTACCATAACTTTATTTATCAATATGTAAATCTTTTTGGATTCTCGGAAGCCATGGAAATAAAAAATGGGAAATACGTTAGGACCATTGTTATTGTTAACGTCCCTCAAAATGGTCTATACACTTCTACACTTTGTGCTGCAACAGTGCACTGAGTTCACATGAGTTGACATGTCAGAAAATATTATCAAAACGTCCTGCCGTGGATAGAAATACCTGAGCTGCTCAAACTCTTTAAACATCTGGCTAGATTTATGGTCTTAGAGGTCTTAGATGAAGCTACTGTAACATGCTAAAAATATTTTAAAATCAAATGAATATTAAGTTTTCGAACATTACATGCAGTGAGTTTGCTTGTGAATGTAAATGGTCCGCAAATTTTTAAAAGCTGCTTTTCCACTGCAGGGTACAGTGGTTCGGCACGGCTCGGCAAGCTTCTGCTCAGATTGGCTTTTCTCAGATTGCATTTTCACTGCATTTACAGTACCACTTAAAGTGGGTGGAATTGTCAGCTCCACCACCGCTACTTCTGTTACATCATTGCTTTCATTCCAGGTTTTCCAGACCATGTTGCTGCCATTACTTTGTCTTGCAGTAGTACAAAAGTGGCTGCTGCTGACTATTTGGGGTCTTGTGTAGCAAATCCAATGATGCTGATAGTTATGATTTTCTCGGACCAATCTGTGATCATCAAAGTGTACAACTTATACAGCTCACTTGGAACCACCCAATGTAGTAATAAAATGAACCAGCTCCAGGGAACGTAATGCAGAGGAAAAGCCTCCAAAATTGTCTAAACTGTGCCGTACCATACAGTGGAAAAGAACCTAAAGATGTCTGACACATAAATTTGTAATCTCCTAAAAGAATAATCTCTGAACATGGTCCATTTTCACTTACATGAAAGATCTAGGTAAATCTGAAATGATCACGTTATCTTCTGTCCCCTCTTTTAAAGCAAGTCCTTTAGCTCCGGTCGTCCATTATTTGTTCACGTTTTGATTAAAAGTCTTAAATTTTTGAGCTGATATCTGCAATTTTGCTGTCAGTCAGAGCAAAACATTAAATTACAGACTCCTATTGAACTTTACTACGTAGAAGAAGAGCAACCACAGAACAAGAAAACTAATTTTTGTAACGCCAGCCTGTGGTCTTCTGATTGACCATTTGTATTTATAAGTGGAAGATTCTTTCTGGGAGTTTCTTCAATTATGACATTTCACTTTAATTGTGACAGTCAGATTTCATTTAATTATGCAGAAGGATTTGTTTTGTCTTCATGTATTCAGTGTAAAAGTATTTATTTGGTGGCTTTTAAGCAACAAGCTCTCGTTAATTCCCAGTCCTGATGAAAATATTCTTGTTATGGCTGACCTAACATTTATAACATTTCATAATGTACCACAAATGAAACTAACACTGAGAAATATTCTGCTCGTGATCAAAAAGTTGATCAATTTGTTTTTAGTGTTTCATCTATTCAACTATTTCACTCAGGTTAAAATAGTTAAGGTAAGATCAACAATATTGTTACTGTCTAACTGGTGCAAAATCTGGAGCTGAAGTTTTGTCAGTTTTGTTACTGACCCTCCAGATAAGCCAACAGAATGTGCTAACTGACTACAGACTTGCAAAAAGAAGGGGAATGAGAAGGAATTGATCTTTGAATGAATCATTAGAGACTCTTTAAGAAATTCAATAATGATATGTTTATTGTGAGATAATCTTTCTTGAAAATTCTTTTTTAGCAGCTAATATGATCAGTTTTATGTACAGGCTTCATTTCAGCTTATTTTGCAAACAAACAGAGCAATAGTGCTCATATAGATTATATAGGCTCATATAGGTTCAATCTGCTTTCCACTGCCTGCATGTCTCTATCTCCACCCCCTGGAGAAACATTTGGGATCTCTAGGACATATGAAATTTCATTCAGACCACGTAATCTGACAGTGAAAAAAGTAAGCTCTGATGGTTGTTGGCATGCAGGTTTGGATATCAGCCCAATATAAAATGTATGTGAAATTGTACATTTTAAATCTTTCCTGAGATTTTGAATACAAAAATACTTATAAATGTCTTTTTTTATCAATGTAAAATAATATGATTGCCAAAGGGATAAACAATAATTCTGCCATGTTAAAGAAAATAAAACATTATAAACAGTTTTCACATGAAAATTATGTGTAAATGTCCCAGACATTTACAAAAAAATGTAAAAGAGAAATTTCGAACAGAAAACGTATTGATTTGCAAAACACAATAATAGTATTAGTTTTATTTACAACTTTACTTGATTAGCCTGTTTTTTCTGTCTTTTATGGTCACCAGGAAACATGATTTATTTTTATTTTATTTTATTTAACAGTAATTTGTAAACTTTTTAAAGGCAGACCCACTGTGAGCACTGAGGTTGTTGTTGAACTCTTCTGTTTGTATTACACCATCTTATTTTGAAATCAATTGTTTAATAATGGAATTAAAAAAAATAGCAACAACTTTGACCTATGATACTATACAAGGCTGCGTTTCTCAAAACCTTCTTAAGGCTTTGACATTCTTAGGTTGTACTTTAAGCTGTACATTATCGTTAAAGTGATTTTTTTTTTATTGGACATTTGGTAACAGTAGTACAGTGCTAAATCAAAAGATGGCACCTCCGCTAACCTATTTAAATGCGCATATTTAATCAGAGAATACTTATCTGGCTATAGGATAGAAGCTGTAATAATAATAATAATAATAATAATAATAAGAAGAAGAAGAAGAAGAAGAAGAAGAAGAAGAAGAAGAAGAAATAATATTAATAATAATAATAATAAATATATAATAATAATAAATATCATTATTATTATTATTATTATTATTATTATTATTATTATTATTATAACAGCTTTTATATGTTGCTTGTCTAAGTTTGTTGAGAAAAACTTGTGATCAGTGATCTCAGCCCTGAAATTCAGATTCTTACAGTTTCTCTTTTTTTCTGCATTACAGTATATGTAATTTCTAAAGTCGTATTATCACAAATAAAATGCTACATATTTTAATACAAGGATTTCAGTCAAATTTAAATCACACAATATTAAAATCCTTTAACCCATTATGGCAAGAATTAAAAAGTAGAGCCAGATTTCACCGATGATGGATTATGACTCAACTCATTTAAATCCAAATTCAATACCATGCATATTAATTGCATCTTCCCGATGTGCAAATATATATATATATATATATATATATATATATATATATATATACAACACAATTTCACAAGAGTGGACTAGACCGGGATTAAGTCAACAGTTCCACGCCATTTTACTATTCATATCTAACAATTCAGCACCATCTGCAGAGACAGCACCTCACAACGTCATACGTATGAAGGTAAACATTAGACAACCTCTTTGAGTTATATTTCAAGAAAAACGCCAAGAAATGTTATAACTTTAGTTAAGATGTACCAGTCTCCAATCTTTGTAGCCTACAAGCACAATGTTATCCAGAACCGCAGCCCAGAACATTCCACCAATCAAAGAGTAAAGCTGTTTCTGTAGATACAGTCATCGATTTTCATTTCAGCTCAGTCTCTTTATTAATCAGGGCTCATCACAGCAGAATGAACCGCTTATCCAGCATGTGTTGTACACAGCGAATGCCCTTGCAGCCACAACCCAACACTGGGAAACACCCATACACTCTTGCATTCACACACATACACTACAACCAATTTAGCAAATTCAAGTCTCCTACACCGCATGTCTTTGGACTGTGGGGGAAACCGGAGCACCCGGAGGAAACCCACACGAACATGGGGAGAACATGCAAACTCCACACAAAAATGCCAACAGTCCCTGCAGCCGGGGCTTGAACCAGTGACCTTCTTGCTGTGAGGTTATTATGCTACCCACTGCGCCACCGTGATGCCCCTCTTTTAATATCGTTTTTTTATATTTTTAAATGTGTTATTTGCAATGTTTTATTAGACTTGAATTATTTCCCCCATTAAAGGAGTTTAGTATACATTCTTATATGTCTTGTCTGATTTTTCTTACACTTCTTTGCTTGAAAACAAATTCATCTCGTAGCTGACTGGCTTGGCTGAAGAATTTTAAATACTTGTAGCAAAAATTAATCGGAAAAATACTTTCAGTGTGCCACTGGTTCAGTTGTTTAAAGATTACTGATGCAGCATTTTAGATCGACAGTGTGAAACTATCATGTACAAGTTATACTTTGTCCATCTTGACCTTTATTTTTTACTGTTTTGTTTGTTTTGATGCTTTGCTTTTCTCAAAACATGTGATTTCAGATTGAATTCTGTCCCTTTTTAAAGCAGGACTGGAGCTGGTCAGTCTCACCACACTGGAAATACTGCCGCCATAAAATAAACTTTTGTTTCCCTTTTCCTGCTGGCCTGCAGAGGATGGTTAGTTGTGATGGTCAGAGTTTATATTGTTTTCAAGCGTTTGATCGGATAAAATGAGTCAGCAGATGCACACAACCATGCAGGTGTGAATATGAACAGTGATTTTGGCTCTGTTGTTTGATTAACTGTCAGATGTTACAGCTCTGTGAGCAAAGGTTGTGGAGTTTTAAACCATTAATGCATCAGCAGAAGCTCTGGTTAAATCGTTTTGAAGGTTGTAGTGGAAGTCTGGCCAGGATACACAGCAATAGTTCATAAGATGTCCAGAAATGTTTTGTTCTGTCACAGATAAGAGGTTATGGATTTGTTCAAATCTCTGTGATCCTCTTGACTTTTGGTACCTGAGTCTGGGCCAAGATGAGACAAGCATGTCTGATTGTATTGTTCCTGCCAGTGCATTTGACCTAATCACAGGTTTCGCTTTCAAAACTCAAATACTTTCCCATCACATGGCTAAAAGGAGGATTTGTTTAGAATTCTTTGGCCTTCAATTTCCCAGAGTAAATCTGCAGTCCAGTCAGGCTGCTATACAGTATATGCTATGCTAAATATAAAACAATTCGATGATTGAAAGGTTTATTTGCATTCCTTATGTTCCAATGTTGGGGCGCCACGGTGGCCGAGTGGTTAGCACGTTCGCCTCACAGCAAGAAGGTCGCTGGTTCGATCCCCGGCTAGGCCAGTTGGCATTTCTGTGTGGAGTTTGCATGTTTTCCCCGTGGTTGCGTGGGTTTCCTCCGGGTGCTCCGGTTTCCCCCACAGTCCAAAGACATGCGGTACAGGTGAATTGGGTAAGCTAAATTGTCCGTAGTGTATGAGTGTGAATGAGAATGTATGGATGTGTTTCCCAGAGATGGGTTGTGGCTGGAAGGGCATCCGCTGCGTAAAACAAATGCTGGATAAGTTGGCGGTTCATTCCGCTGTGGCGACCCCGGATTAATAAAGGGACTAAGCCGAAAAGAAAATGAATGAATGAATGAATGTTCCAATGTTTAAAATGTTAACCTTTAAAGGGTTAGTTCACCCAAAATTCTGTTAATAACCACTAAGACCTTCATTCTTCTTCGGAACACAAATTAAGATATTTTAGATAAAATCAGAGAGCTTCTTCATCCTCTATAGACAGCAATTGTCCAGAAATGTTCAAAGTCCAGAGAAGGACCAAAAAGATTCCATGTGGCTTTGCTGGTTGAACTGTAATCATGCTTTCAAGAAATTTTTTTTCAAGAGTTCACACTGTTTGGCATGCTGTCCCAGGAGAGAACCCTAAGCTCATAAGATCCTCGAGCCCGGGGCTCCCTCCCGTTCGCAAGGCGAGAGGAGAGTTTGAGCTCAGGTAGATCTCAAGAACTCCCCTGCAGGTAACTAATGAACAGATAGTGGTCGCTATGAAAAGATAACTACTAACTAGGAGCATGTCTATGGTGCCGATTTGGATTAGTCAATTAACTTAAGTTGCATGTTTTTGGAAAGTGGGAGGAAAACGGCGAACCCGGGGGAAACCCACGTAAGCACGGGGAGAACGTGTAAACTCCACACAGAAACGTCAGCTGGCTTGGTGAGGACTAGAACCAGTGATGTTCTTGCTGGGAGGCAACAGTGCTAACCACTGGGCCACCGTGCCACCCATCTAGGAAAGGAGGAGGAGTAGGGGTGGAAGGGGAGATTCTTCAAAACAAAGATGGCTGTGATATGGAACTAAGGGTATATAGTGGCTTAGGACTCATGTAATTGGTGAATCATAAATTGGATAATTCGGGACCAGCTGCGAGCAATCATCTGCATGTGATCCTCTCGAAATTAGTTTATAAAACTTCACATAGTGACATTCATTAATTCATTTTCTTTTCAGCTTAGTCCCTTATTAATCTGGGGCATTTGTTTTACACAGTGCCCTGTTTTACACAGGATGCCCTTCCAGCTACAACCCATCTCTGGGAAACATCCATACACACTCATACACTACGGACAGTTTAGCCTACCCAATTCTCCTGTACCACATGTCTTTGGACTTGTGGGGAAAACCGGAGCACCCGGAGGAAACCCACGCAACCACAAAGAGAACATGCAAACTCCATACAGAAATGCCAACTGACCCAGCTGAGGCTCGAACCAGCGACATACTTTGCTGTGAGGCGAACGTGCTGCTCACTACGCCACCGTGGCGCATTTTTATAGTGACAAAAAAAAACTATAATACGACACCTATATCTTCTGTCCCTCATCAGGTAGTTAGGGTGAATGTTTACCATGGGCAATACGACATAATACCATTACACCATCTCCTAACAACATGTGACGCAACATGCGATAAAAGACATATTTTCCATTTTTGCAATGCCACAGCTGAACAACAGTATACTATGACAATGACACCTCAGGTAGAGATTACTTTATTCTGTGTTAAATGCTTCAGATGTAAGTTTTAAAACTATTTGTATTGCCACACTACTGTAAGCAGCAGCAGATCTTGTAAACAATATAACTTGTATATCTTGTAGCAGATCTTGTAAACAATATAACTTGCTGACGGTTTGAAAGCCAGAACTATTTCAATTTGAACTATATAGAACTCCAGTCTATGGAGGAATTTCATTAAAAAAAATAATCATAAATTGTGTTGAATGGTCACGTTTTAAAGATGAGCGGTCTCAGGGGGTTGTGGCAATGTGAGGGTGAGCAATTAATAACAGAATTTTTATTTTTGGGTGAACTAACTCTTTAAATGTATCTTTTAATATCCTAAATTCTCTTTGTCAGAATACTGAGGTGCAGCTATTTTATTTTGCTGTTTACCCAAAAGTAATAAAGTAGAAAAGACCTCAGCAACCTGTTTTTGCTTGTTGTTATTCATCAGGGGTCACCACAGTGGAATGAACTGCCAACTTATCCTGCATAGGTTTTTACGCAGTGAATTCCCTTCGAGCTGCAACCCAGTACTGGGAAACACCCATACACTCTTATATTCAAACACATACACTAGGGCCAGTTTTATTTACCCAGTTCACCTACAGTATACCGCATGTCTTAATACTGTAAGGGAAACTGGAGCATCACTTTTCATTGCAATTAAACACAATTACAACATGCAATGAAGGATCTGATATGACATGTCAAATCTGTGCATTATGAGCTTAAATGCAAAAAGTGTGTATTGTGTAATGGTGTCTTCAAAGAACTAGCTTTACTGTTTAAGAACTACAAATTTACTGTTTTAATATTTTTAATCAAGAAACTTTTTCAATTAGTAATATATTGTAACGGGGCATCACGGCGGCTCAGTGGTAGAACAATTGCCTCACAGCAAGAAAGTCACTGGTTCAAGCTCTGGCTGGGTCAGTTGGCATTTCTGTGTGGAGTTTGCATGTTCTCCATGTGTTCATTCGGGTTTCCTCCAGGTGCTCCGGTTTCCCCCACAAGTCCAACGACGTGCGGCATACATGAACTGGGTAAGCTAAACTGGCCAAAGTGTATGTGTGTGGAGGAGTGTGTATGGTATTTCCCAGTGATGGGTTGCAGCTGGAAAGGCATTTGTTGCGTAATACATGTGCTGGATAAGTTGGTGGTTCATTCCGCTGTGGTGACCCCAGATTAATAAAGGGACTAAGCTGAAAATGAAAATGAATGAATATATATTTTACCCTTTTAAATAATAGTAGTCTATTGACCTGATTCTGTGCGTGCGAGCGGGCACAGCCATTTGAAATCTTTGGGCTCGAGACTTCCAGTCTTATTCACTTCCATTCATTTTAAGACATTAAAACAGGTTGTTTTGCTGCTTGAGGTTGCAAACTGATGGTTTCTTGTTATATTATTTAGCTTTTTCAGTAAAATCATGCAACCACTTGTTTGCTGTTTGCCGTTTATTATTCCTAGACATTTCTCCCATAGGTGACTGAATCGGAAGTTCAAAAACGAGCGCACTTCCGCATTGAAGAATAAGGTCAAAAAATATATATATACTGACACCAGGAAACTAACAGTCAAGAGTTTGGTTGTTAAATGGATGTGGAAAGTGACCATTTTCTGCCCACAAAGCAGTGAGGATTTGGTGTTAAAACTATAATTATGCTGGAGTTCTTCAGGCCAGAGCGCACGCCAGCGCCACGCTGGATATGATTTTAATTACACTTGAGCAAACTGCGTAACTCTTCATAAACCGCTCCACTCTTTCATTTTAATGTTCCCTCACTCACGGCACAACCCCATCTGTCCACAGACACATTCATCTTTGTAGCATGCTTTCCAGGTCTTTTCAGGGTCTCTGTGATCCTGTAAAATTAAAAGGACTCCATCACTGCATCCACCATTTTCTGATTGGTTCAAATGACAGTTGCTGTCGTCTGTGTTTCTGTGTCTGTGATGTACACATTAAAACATATTTCTTCATGAAACGAACGAGTGTACAAAATTAAGAGAGCAATTTTCAGGGTTTATTATGAGCTTTGAGCGCTGATAATAAGTATAGAAAAAAATCTCTCACTTCTTTTCCTTTCATGTTAAAATTACAGAGGACGAGAGTCAACATTTCCAGACACGTCCTTCAGAAGACTCCTCAGATCTTGCTCATGACTTGTGTGTGTGTGTGTGTGTGTGTGTGTGTGAGTGTGTGATGCTGACTTACGTAAGCAACAGAAGTCCTATATATATATTTACACAGAAAAATCCCACCACTTGTCTTTTTTTAGTTAACAACTAGTCTCGTATTCCTTTCCGTGTCCTGTTTAAGTGAAGTCATTTGATATTTTCAGATGTTTGTTCTCTGGTGTCCATTTCTTCCGTTCCTACATTCTCATTACACCTCATTTTCTCTTGTTGTTTTTGTTTCAGCTCTCCATGATAACCCCAACAGCCTGCGATACAAGTACAATTTCATTGCAGATGTCGTAGAGAAAATCGCCCCTGCTGTGGTTCACATTGAACTTTACCGCAAGTAAGTTTCTCACATAAGCAGTAGTCCATTTGACCAAATATGCCTTTTTTCATCACTCTTTTTGTGTTGTTTAGGATGGTGTACTCCAAGCGTGAGATGGCAGTCGCAAGCGGCTCTGGGTTTGTGGTGTCGGATGATGGCCTTATTGTGACAAATGCTCATGTCGTAGCCAATAAAAACCGAGTGAAGGTGGAGCTTAAAAACGGAGCCTCGTATGATGCAAAGATCAAAGATGTTGATGAAAAAGCAGACATCGCACTTATAAAGATCGATTTGCCGGTAAGAGGAGCCAGCACAACAATGATGTTGCATTAGCAACAGAAAAAGTACTGACAGTTCATTGATGCTATCTGTACAGTAATTTGCATGACTAATCCAGACAATATAGTTTCTAAAATATAAAAAATATTTGCTAAACTTTTCAACATCAAAAGCTGTCAGAATAGAGATGATGTACAATGATGATTTAGAAACTGTGAGGAACTGTTGATTAACGGCAATTAATTTTTAAAAATGCTTACTGGAAAAGAAAAAAAACCCTAAACATTTATAACAATTTTACAAAAATAGCAAATTTACAAAAAGAATAAAAATTAATAGTAATTAAAACAGCTTTTTGATTGATTGATTGATTGATTGATTGATTGATTGATTGATTGATCGATGTAAAAATATAAACAATACCTTTTTTTTTTTTGCATAATTTACACCAGCAAACCTTTCTAATGTAATGAAATGTAACATAATGTGTATTTATATAGCGCATTTTTTGTGTATGGCCATACACACAAAGCGCTACACAATCATCAGGGGGGTCTCTCCACACCATCACCAGTGTGCAGCATCCACTTGGATGATACGACGGCAGGCACATAACAATGGCGCCAGTGCGCTCAACACACCAGCTATAGGGGAAGTGGAGAGACGGTGATAGAGCCATGATTGTTAAGGGTCAATGGAGGGAATTTGGCCATAGTTACACCCCTGCTTTTTAAGAGAGGTCCCATGGGATTTTTAATGACCACAGAGAGTCAGGACCTTGGTTTAACGTCTCATCTGAGGGTGCTTTCACACTTGGTTCAATTGCCTGGACCGTACTCAAGTTCGATTGCCCCCCCTTGCCACCTGCTTGGTTGGTTTGTGTTCACACTGTATTTTTTCCTTCTGAACCCCGGTACACTTGCGTCATCAAGCCGATGTTTTGTGTACATCTGTTGCCAGGCGACGGACACGAAAGCAAAGCGCCAAACGAGAGAGACGTCCGCACATTGCGGTTGTTTCGCTTTTACTGAACCTTTTGGTTTAGAACATACAGAAAACGGCTCGCGTCTGTCTGCCGCAAACATATTATACACGTTTAGAACATCACGTGATGTCCCAGCTGTTTTTAGAGGAGACAAGCATTATTACTGTGTTTGCTCAGTCTCAGTCACGCTTATCAGCGCGTGATACTCAGACAGACACACACACATACAAACACACCTACACACACACACACACACACACACACGAATGAACGTTATAAAAACTATAGTTTGCTGTACTGTTGACGGTTCACTTCCGGCTTTTGGTACGATTGCATTCATATTACAAGTGAACCATACCAGAGTTCACATGAACCGTACCCCAGACCACCTCTTTCAGGCGGACTTGGGTACGGTTCACGGGTGCGCACCCGAGTTCAGAAGACGTGTTCACACTAGCTAAACGTACCGTACTATGACGTCAAACGAACCCGGGTGCGGACCAAAAGTGCTAGTGTGAAAAAAGCACCCTGAAAGACGATGTTCACTGACAGTATACTGTAGTGTCCCCTTCACTTTACTGGGGCATTAGGATGCCCTCTGCTGGCCTCTCTAACCCCAATTCCGACAGCAACCTAGTTTTCCCAAGTGGTCTCCCATCCAGGTACTGACCAGGCTCAGCCCTGCTTAGCTTCAGTGAGTAACTGGTCTTGGGCTGCAGAGTGATATGGCTGTGGCCATACATTCTAACTTATCATACACATTTTTATACCAGATATAATATTAAATCATTTTAATTTTTGAGATCTTTTTATTATATAATGTTTGTTTTCATTGGCTGAGTTGTCATTTTTCTGAAATTTTGGCACCTCTTTTTACTGACTTTTTATTTAAAAATAGTTCAAAACAAATCTAAGCCTCTAACCGGACTGGCAGGCAACTGTAGCAACTTTCAGGTTAATTTAAGGCAGGATTTCCCTTCAGCATCATCCTAACTGTTCTTCTATTTGTGGTTGACCAGAAGAAAGAGAAAGGTGAATCCAGGTGAAGACAGAGGAGGATATAAATACTTACAGGGAGAGGGAAAGTTTACTAGGCCTTGTGAACAGATGTTATACTCTCTTCATTAGGTGTTTGTAAGCGGCCACAGATTCACACAGAGACTCAAAGGCTAAAGTAATGCTCCAGAAAGCAGTTTGATGAAGTGTTTTAATGACCAACATTCTCTCAGCAGGCACTTAGCATGATTTGCCCACCACAGACCAAACATCTGTATGGTTTGTGTACTGAGGTGGACAGATTGAACTCTTTTATATCACGTTTTTTTAACACAGGAAACCTCACGGTGGTTTATAAATCGAAACAAACGTTTTATTTTTAAACATGATTGTTTATACTGAAGGGATTCAGGCTTGAATACGAAATGTGATGCACCAAACACACCAGGCTATGTTTTAAGATTTAGTCAGCATTAGTGCAACATCAAAACCCAAGTCCAAATAAACTTGTTTCATCAACAGAAAAAAAAGATTGCAGGAATTCAAACTTGGCATCTATATTTCAGCAATTACTTCATTGGCACAGCCCTGTAATATTTGGAAAGAAGACTTTTCGTGGAACTAAAATAGGAACATTACTGACCCCATAAACACGGAATGACTAACGCAATCCTTATAAGGCATCTTAGGCAAAATTTTCTATTACGACCGGCTCACTCAGGGCAGACTCTTAAAATGTATGTCAATGCAGGCTGATAGACACCAGGCAGCATGTTTGGCTGACAATCCAAACCTCACAATCAGTCAGGCCCATACACATATGTTCTCCAGAGGAATAACGCATGTTCAAGCCCAGACTGCAAGTTTAATCTGATGCGATGTTCCCAAAAAGAATGCATACTGCTCCATGATCAGATTCCTTTACCGCTTCTTATCCCAATCCCTGTAGTCAAAACAGATCCTTATGGCCTGACATAAGTTAAGTGCATTTCTCTTTCTTCTCACTTGGCTGGTGATTCTGATACTGATACTGCTGGATTGAATTAGCAGGCTTTTTAAATGTCCTGCTGCTAAAGCATTTGCACAAGTTTGACTCAATGATCTGGAATGACATCATATGGTCAATGTGTGTATGTGTGAGCAATAAGAGACAGGTCAGACTTGTTTCTAATGTAGGACTTGCCTTTAACTAACAGGGCATTTGGGAAAAGTTAGAAGAGAAGCAGAAAATGGCACTGACTTGAAGTTTGCAGTTTGGAATAGGATCATGCACCGCAAAGACCCTGAGGAGACTGTGTGTGTATGTTTGAGGGAACGTGTGTGTGCCTGCATCCCTGTAAGCAATTACTGCAATTTCTTCCCTTTTTTCTGATGCATGGTTAAAGGTTTTAAATAGGTCAGCACTGTCAGTAAATTTGTTTATAATTGCAGTTATAATCAAGTTTTTGAGCAGTCCAGTTACAGTCCGAAGCATCTGAGTATGATTAACATGTATACAAGCTGGATGAAACAACAATCATATTATCTCAGACTGGTACTCTGCGTGGTTCAAAAAAAACACTGGTCCAATTATAGTCAAAAGGAAAATGAGTACTAGTTTTAAAGAGATACATTTCTGCTTTAGTCTTAAGTAAAATAAATAGTTAAATATTTAAATGATTGATGTAAAGTGTTTTTTTTTTCAGTAGTTTTCTGAGTTTTGCAGTAGCTGTTTTACTGGTCTACTGGTATATAGCCAACATTGGCTCATTCTCAAAACGTATCCCTAAATACATTTCTAAATCCCGAATTATGTAGCCAGAAGTACGTATGGCTGCATTTAGTTTTTAAAATGAACACTACGGGGCGGTTAAGACGCTGTTCTTTTTCGAGCTTACCAACTGACCACTTACCTCTGTAAAAAACGGCTTTCCCGCTGTGACCAGTTTGTCCAGTTAGCTCACCATGACTTGAGATGCAGAGAGGAGTTGACCACAACAACAGGGTTTGAGTCTGGCAACTAACAGTTCCAGAAAGTGGGTAAGACAAAAACTGCAAAAAAAAACTTACCTACTAGGACGTATTTGGTGCTCTCCAGAAATGTATATAGAGGTACGTTTTCAGAATAAGCCTTGGTTGTGTGTGGCCATTATTTAATGTCACCCTAAAAAGGAAGTGTCTATGCATTTTGTGACCTGACAAGTGTTGGATCATCTTTATTTTCTACTCATGCATTGTCGGTACGCTCTAAAAAATGTTAGTTGGTTTTATTTCAGAAACAAACTGTTATTTTTAAAGCGATTAGTTGACTGTGCTTTTTTCAAAAATACTCGCTATTTACTCACCCTCAAGTAAAATTTGGAGCAAAGCTAAAAACCTGTATCCATTTACTTCTTTAGTAGATAAAGCAAATATATGGATTCAATGGTCACAGGTTTTCAACATTTTTAAAAATATCTTCTTTTGTTTTTTAACACAAGAAAGAAACTCATGAAGGTTTGAAACACTTTAGAAGGTGAGTAAATGATGACAGAATATTTATTTTTAAGTCAGCTAACCCTTAAGTTGTCAACTTTACTGTTCCAAGTTATGACAAGTTTACCCACCTTTTCAGTAAGTCACTTTTTGCAGAGCAGAATCAACATCATGTGAACATGCTCACTGTTGGGTTAAACTAATAAGCATGTTCATCTAATTTCTGTAAGTGAGTTGAAAATATAGTAACAAACAGAAAAAATTAAAAGGACAGTTGTTCCAGGAATTTTAATTCTGTTACCATTTATTCATGCTTTATGCCATTCCAAACCTGTATGATGTTTTCACTTCTGAGGAACAAAAAAGAAGATGGTTTGTACAACAACTTTAAAGCTCAGTCTTCAGGTAGATGGACAAAATCAATTTTCAAAATATCTTCTTTTATATTCTGCAGAAAATAATGATTCAAATACTTTTAGAAAAGCATAAATAGTTTTTATGTGCAGTATCCCTTTAAAGGTTCCATTAAATAAAATAAAGTTTTTCAGATGTTAGCATCAGTATTGTACTAGTGCACACCAAAACATGACAACATTCACATTTCGGAGATTTAAAACTGATAAACATGTAAATCTTGTAGTTTGTCACACTTCATACTTCAGTTTCTAATCAAATTGTGACCAATCAAATGCTTTCTGGTATCTGACATGCCTTGCCCCATTCAGGACACATTTGATGTGCTTGTGCTCAACCACTCTCACTGGCAGACTGGTGATAAAACAAAATGCTATTGGTTGTTTTTTTTTAAGAGGAGGAGCTACACTATGTCTCACCCTTTTTTCATGTTTCAGTTGAGATTACGTCAAACACTGAATAAAAATGCATATTTCAAAGCATTTCACAGGACCTGTATGTATGCATTTTATTACTGGGTGACCAGCAAACCTCATAATTCTTGGCTATATAAAACAATGATGAAAATTATTGTTATGATACTCAGATTTTTGTTTAAATGGTTTAAAAAGTTAGTTTCACAGCAAATTTTCATTAGTTAGTCCCCAGCACTGTAACCTTTACAGTTTATATTCACATCGCTTGATTGCAGTTTGCTCATGCCTTGATTTGATGAGGCAGAGATCAGCTTATATATCACACAACACATTTTCACTCATGCGGAAAATGGGCAGCACATGTTGGCTGAACTGAGAGAGAAGTCGTAGAGCAGATTATTTATTTTCTTCCCAATCTTTTGTCTTTCTTCCTCCTTCTCTCTCCATTTATTGGTGGCTATCCGTCTCTTGGGAAACCATTACTCTGTCTGCAGAAGCCAGACTTCTGAAACCCAAAAGAGAGGAAAGTGTTTTCTCTCTCAGAGAAAGTGAGAGAGAGAGAGGAAATGTGGTTAGGGACTCAAAATGAATCCATATGTGTGTATGTGGACAAAATTTTGCCACATTTAAAGCGATGCTATACGGATGGTAAGGGTCCAACCTCCACGATCCGTTGAACTTCCCATCATTCCTTTCCCTAAACTCAGGAGCTCCAGGAAAATAAATCATTTTCATGTCTCAGCCCATCACACATTTAGTCAACTCATTTGTAAATCTCCCATGTCTTCATTTCCATTCCTCTGCTCTGGTCGTGAGCCAAAGCAAAGAGAAAGATCTCTGTTTAGGTTAAAAGCTTTAAGGCTTATCCATATCGCACACACATACAGATGAAGGCAAAATTATTAGCCCTTCTGTGAAATTTGTATTGTTTTTAAAGTGCTGCTTAATGAAGAGATTTTTAAAGATAAAGGTTTTAATACTTATTTTCCTTTGTCTTTTCCATGATGACAATACTGCACATATTATTTTACTAGTTATTTTGCAAGATACTAGTATTATAGAGTTAATTATGGTTAACTAGGCTTATTAATTATATATATTATTTTTATATTTAATATGCCATATTAGGTTTCTGTTAATTGTAATTTCACAGAACCACCATTTTGTGATTCACATAAATCAAACATTTACTAAAATAAATCAATAAGAATAAATGAATAACAAAAAAAGTCAGGCTTTGCCATCCTTTACTATACAACATTTTTGTCCTTACACTACAGGATAAACCAGTTTGTGCGCAAATGTACAAATGGTCTTGTGGAGATTATCTGTTCCAGTGGCCTAAAATGCAGCCCAGACTACTGTAATGTGGCTGACTGCTGGTTTGGCCAAAATGAGTCATTTAATATTAGAGGGTAAGATGTGAATCACACGTGGGAACAGCGAAGCAGTTTTGGCCGTTTGAGCATGGAAGTAATTGTGGAATTATGCAGATGAATAAAAGGATATGGGACAGAGGCATGGAAATAGTATGTTGATGAAACCTCCAACCCTCCCTCAGCTTCCAACACACACTCAGAAACTCACAAGTCTGAACTCGTCTCAGGTTTGCAGTGTTTGGAGTCATTCCTGCACCCAAGCTGATATTCTGTGATTGAATACACATAAAAAAAAAAACAATAGAACTTATGATGTTCACAGTCAAAAATTAAGACTTTTTAAAACTGGCTTGTGGTATTGCACAATATTCTTTCTTTTACCAATTTTTAGGACATATTTCATAACTGATTGAATGTAGTTCTCATAAGAGAAAAATTATTATTGTTACTATTCATAATTATTGTTATGGATACGTTTATCCTTAAAATATGAATGGCACTGTTTATAACAATGTGATTCACGTTTGAACTGGAAGTTTGTTTTCATTTTGTCAAAGTGAAGTTTATTTATAAACTAATTTTGAGAGGATCATGTGCTTATGATTGCTGTTTGCAGCCGGTCCCGCGTTATCCAATTTATGATTCACCAATCAGACGATTCCTAAGCCACTATAAATACCCTAAGTTCCATATTACAGCCAACTTCGTTTTGAAGAATCCCACCATCCACCCCTACTCCTCCTCCTTTCCTAGATCGGTGGCATGGTGGCCCAGTGGTTAGCACTGTCGTCTCCCAGCAAGAACATCACTGGTTCTAGTCCCTACCAAGCCAGCCGACGTTTCTGTGCAGAGTTTACACGTTCTCCCTGTGCTCACGTGGGTTTCCCCCAGATTCCCCGGTTTCCTCCCACTGTCCAAAAACATGCTTACAACTTAAGTTAATTGATTAATCCAAAACGGCTCCATAGACATGCTCTTAGTAAGTAGTTATCTCGTAAGAGCAATCACTATCTGTTCATTAGCTACTACAGAAGGGGAGTTCTCAAAATCTACCTGAGCTCAAACTCCCCTCTCGCCTTGCAAACGGGAGGGAGCCCAGAGCTCGAGGATCTTATGAATTCAGGGGTCTCTCCAGGGACAGCACGCCAAACTAGCTTTCTAATCCGTGAGAACCCTTGAAATGTCAAAAAATGAATAAATAAATAAATAAATAAAATACATGACACAAGACGTTTAAAAGCTATTTTTTTACAGGCTGCTTGCTTTTCACTGGGAATACCACACATGTAACAATGTAAAACAAAATGACAAAAATAGGACATTGTTATATGCTGTATGCAAAGTCACTATGTTTTATCCCTATGTGGTGTAATATTTTGTGAAAAAGATTTGTGAATAGGATTAATATTATATACTTTCCAGAGTGCAAACATACTAAAAGACCTCTTTTGGTTTAAAAAAAAAAAACTTCTGTCAAGATTTATAAAAAGACAAAATTTGCAATAAAAAGGCAAGACAGTGAACCAAGAATTTTTTTTATAGTTCTCTACTATTATTGTATGTAATTAATGTATGTTTTTTTGATTACAAATAGAGAATTTTCTGAGAAATCTCGAAGACAGAAATTAAACTTAAATGAAAGATAAATGAGAACTCTATTACTCGGCTTTGAAGCAGAAACCTCTGAGGTTTTCCTTTGGGAAGAGCCACTCACCGAAAATATCTTGCAGCCACATCCAACACAAACCCACCAATGGAGTCACTCAGTGCGTTCAATTAAACCGGCGCTCATCTTTAAAAGTGCAGTAATTAAAGGCACAACGTGGGACGAGGTGCCTACTGACGGGCACAGTGATGACAGAGCAGGACAGTGATCTCAGGAGCTCTTAGTGCATGAGGTTAATGATTTCTGTTTGAATGCATCTTGGTCTGCCTTTGTTCAGATTGTGACTAACTGCAAACTGGTGTTTAAATGCAGACACACGTTTTTAGCTTGGCAATGTCAACCTGTGGAAACTCTGTGTAGCTCCACAACAGCCTGCTAATAATAACCGCATGCTTCGGCAGACTGTGCTACCCATTTTGCACCTGCAGAAGTGCTTGTGAAAGTGTAGCTACTGGAATAGTTTTTAAAGATGTGGGCAGTGGTTTCAGGCACACAGACTGCTGATTGATTCAAATGAACTCAAAGGGAAATTAAAAATCACCTAAAGAAATAAAATACATCACTACCAATTTTAGGTGCAGAACTGTCATTCAGTGTTATTTTATAAAGGTTTAAAAGGTGTTCTTACTACAGACATTGTAGCTGATTATAGAAGTTTATTGTAGTTAATTAACCATAAGACTCCAAATTATTTTGTTAATTGGAATGAAATAAATATTAACTAAAAATAGTTTATAAATAAATAAATTGTTTATATGTTTTTAATTAAAGCTGCTTAAATTTCAAACTGAAATATCTAAAAAACATGAAAAAAAACTACATAGACTTTTAAAATTACTAAAGCACAGTAAAATTTACAATAGTTACAATGGTTGAAACAAAAATCAATTACTTACTGCAAAAAAGATAAATAAAATTAATGTAATGAAAATAAATTAAGAAAATAAAACTATTCACTACTACTAAAACATTTAAATTTAAACAAAAACATTAGTAATACATTAAAAGCATTAGGTCTGCACAATAAATCACAAAATTATAATTATCACAATAATGGTATATTAATAGTGCATTTATTTTATGCATTGCCTGTTTATCTACATTTTACCAGTCAGATGGGACGTTACTATCTTTATTCCCACCTCCCCAGAAGTTGCTGTGCTGCTATTGGCTGGATCAGCCCAAATGTAAACCCAGAGCTGAAAATAAACACTAATGGCGGGAGTTCAAACAGCCAATCAGAGTCAGAATATCTCTTAGGATTTCACTCATTCAAAGTGTTTTAAAGACTATTTCTTTTGCACCTTGATACAATTCATTGAATTAGAAATAGAAATCTTAAAAATAAATGTACCTGTTTATTTTAATATCATTAAGTGATTTTTCACAAACTAATGACGAGAGGAGCACGTGATATAGTTGACTGCAGCTGGTCCTTGTCGCTACTCATTAGCTATCAGATTAGCCTAAATTTAATATAAATATCCAACCCAAAACTCTATTTCCTATCTTCATTTTGGAAACCCCCCCCCATCGTTCCCTTCTCCCTCCTCCTCAATTAGGAACGGGCAACACGGCGGCTTAGTGACTAGCACATTCTCTGTGTGGAGTTTACATTTTCTCCACGTGTTAGCGTGGGTTTTCCCCAGGTTGTACGGTTTTCTGCCACATTCAAAAACCTGTGACACAAGTGAATTGTAGTAACTGTCACAAGCACTTAAAGCGTAGTTATAGGGGCTTTCAAGAACTACCTGATCTCTTGAGCTCATCTATCCCTGAGCTAAGGGTTCTGTCCCGGGACAGCATGCCAACCTGCTACAATAGTTAAACATTATCTAAGTGTGAACTATTCAAATATACAAAAATCCATCTTGCAAACTGTTAATTCAGTTTAAAATTGTAGGTTAGGTAGACATATTTTGAACTCATAGTTGAATTTACTCAAAAAAAAAAATGATTCAATTGCATGTTTATAACTGTTTGTTCTGTGAAAGTAGAAAATTCAGTTGAGAAGACTTTAAATTTTGATTTCTCCATATCTTCAAAGAATTTAAAGTTGAGTCAACTTAAAATATTAAAGCAACCGGATGCAAATACATTTTGAGTTTAATAAGCTTCAGTGTTTGAAGGTGTGCCAAATCATTCCGTAAAGTATATTTGACTTAGACCAGCCTTTTTGGTCAACTTAAAAAATTAATTTGGCACAACTTCAACCACTGGAGCTTAATAAACTCAAAATTTATTTGCAGCCGGTTGCTTTAAAATTTAGGTTAACTCACCTCTTTTTTACAGTGTGATTAAAAAGCATAGCTAATAAAAATAGCTTTTTTTCACAAGAAATGTTATACACTGTAAAAAAAAATGCTGGGTTCCACACAGTGCCTTCATGTTATCTCAACGCAAACTGATTAAGTTAACTTAGATGTTTTTACAAATTTATGTGGCTTGCACAGACAACAATTAAGCTCTCCCTAAAAAACCCTTCAAGAATCATGTTGATTGAGCTCATTTTACATAAGTAGTTTGAACAAGCAGCAAAAATACATTTTTGAGTGTATCGTAAGGGTTATCGTTATCGTACTCAAACACAATATTGCATACTTTTCCAGAATCGTGCAGCCCTAAATAGCATGTGACTGATGCTTAAAAATACACAGATTTTATTCCCTTTTCGGAAAACTGAGTGGTAATTGTTTTCATTGCTGTGTTTGTTTTTTCCTCTGTCTGAAATGAATATGGTTGGTATGTGTATATAATATAGCATATCTGCACTCAAGAGTAGATAATATCTTGTTTTTGCCTGTCTTGTGACACACATCTCCTCACTTTGGAAATCTCTACACTGGCCTTATCCCGACAACAAAGTCAGCTTTCTCTGAGCTCTTCTAGTGTTTCACTGGCATCAGAAGGCTGAGGGTGTTTTTACACGTCCCAGATTGACTGCAGTATCATTAACAAACACACCTGCGTAACTTTGGGTGTCGTTGTGCTTTTATAGGCCAGAGGGATGCAGGTGTTTCTGCTGGTAAATGTTTATAAGGAACTGCTGACCTGAAGCCTCTCATAGCAGAGCTTTATTAGTGTCCATGGCCTGTTTTTGTAACCTCACAACCTGCTGAATGGCCACACGAACAGGTCACCTGCAGCATGTGGAGGAGTAGTTTGACTTTCGTTTGCGTCTATCCAGCCATCTATATATATGAAACAATAGCTGTAAACAATAGTCCTTTTGAATCATTTTTAATTATATACATATACACAATTTTCGTTTCTTTATATACAAATATACACATAATTTTTTTTTCGTTTTGGTAATTTTGTCATTGTATTTTTAAAATGTTCGTATATATTTGATATTTTATTCATATATCATTTTTTTATTTTAGTTTAAAATAGAGAGTATTTTTTTAGCACATCACGTTAAAGTATATAAAACTTGGAAATATTCAATTTTTTTTATGAAAGTGATTTATTTCATATTTTGCTCTTGTATTTCCCTCTACATATAGATAGACACACATTGTAAACTATATATTAAAAATAATAATCATAAATATATACATAATATCTATACAGTGTAATGCATACAAGTGTGTATATACTTAACAGGCAAGCTTTTATTGCTATATATTATATATAATATTTTAGGAAACTTAACTGTTTACGTATAATTTAAATAATATATTATAAGATTTAATTTTATCATTAATTTTCCAATTTATTCATTTATTCAGTTTCTTTTCAGCTCAGTCCCTATAATCAGTCCGGGTTCGCCACAGCGGAATAAACCACCAACTTATCCAGCATATGTTTTACGCAGCGGATGCCCTTCCAGCTGCAACCCACCTCTGGGAAACATCCAGACACACTCATTCACACTCATGCACCACGGACCAGCTTATTCAATTCATCTACAATACATGTCTTTGGACTAGTGGGGGAAACCGGAGCACCCGGAGGAAACCCACATGACCACAGGGAGAACATGCAAACTCCACACAGAAATGCAAACTGACCCAGCTGAGGCTCAAACCAGTGACATTCTTGCTGTGAGGCGATCGTGCTACCTACTATGTCACCGTGGCGCCCTATTTTCCAGTTATCAATTTATTATTTTTAAAGCAATGTGTTTTTACATTATTATATCCTGCCAACAATATCGGAGATTTGATATAAACACTTGAGATATTTCTGTGGTAAGTAAAAAGAGAAAGAAATGGACAAAGAATCTTTCAAAGTGTTTTTTGTCTATGTAGAGTGGTTAAACTATGTAGATGTGGAACATGCCACACTGACAAAATGGCTGACGGTGCTTCACTGTGGCTAATATGTGCTGTGAGTTCTAACCTTGTGTGTGGTGCATGAGCTCATCTTTTTGCAATGGTAACCAAATAGATGTTAATAACTGATGGTCCCACCAGAGCCTGGGCAGTGGTGAGCAGCACACGCACATAGATACAGAGATACATAGCACAGCTGTGGGATTCTTCATTAGGATTATCGTTGTTGATTTGGACCAAAAATAACTGGCAAATGGCTTTAGTTCAACATTTTAACCTTAATTCATCCTATATGTATCCTTTTGGACAAGTCAATGCAAAAAGAGTAAAATATTTTTTTTCTAAATGTTAATATTCCAACCTCATTTCCTTCCATAAATTTATTTTACACTAGACACAAAATATTGTTACAGTCAGGACCTTCATGACAAAAATATTATAATTTAATATTTAATTCAATTCATTCATTTTCTTTTTGGCTTAGTCCCTTTATTAGTCTGGGGTCGCCACAGCGGAATGAACGACCAACTTATCCAGCATATGTTTTACGCAGCAGCTGCCCTTCCAGCTGTAACCCATTACTGGGAATCACACATACTTCCATTCACACACACACACACACACACACGCGCGCACACCTACACACACACACACTACAGACAATTTAGGCTACCCAATTCACCTGTACCGCATGTCTTTGAACTTGTGGGGAAACCGGAGCACCCGGAGGAACCCACGCCAAGACGGGGAAAACATGCAAACTCCACATGGAAATGCCAACTCACACAGCCGAGGCTCGAACCAGCAACCTTCATGCTGTGAGGCGTGAGCACTACCCACTGTGCCACCGTGCTGCCCATTTAATCCAATTGCAAAAAACCTCCCAAAAAAACATGCATCAAATGCTAATTCGTTCATTTAAAGGGTTCAACTCTTTCAAATGATAGGATATTTTAACACCAGGACTGATGCTTGAAAAGTAAGATTAAAATTCAAAACATATTTTTATATTATTTCTTGTATTATTTTTTTATGAATCTATGCACATTTCTTTAATGGACAAACAAGGAGATGTTTGTAAAAGTAAAGTAAAAGTATGTAAAAATGAAATAAACAAACGTAAAACTACCTTTAAGAGTACCTTTTCATTGCAGAAAATGTGTTTCTTTCTTAGATTGTTTTGTGTTGTTTCTAGTTCGAATATTTAAAAGATCAAAGGCAAGCAAAATATACTGTACTCTTGTTTTAAGAAATAATATGCCAAAATTAAGTGAGTTTTTCCTTAAAATAAGCAAAATAATCTGCCAATGGGGTAAGCAAAATAATCTTATGCCAGAAGAAAAAACAAGATTATTTTGCTTACCCCATTGGTAGATTATTTTGCTTGTTTTAAGGAAAAACTCACTTAATTTTGACTCATTTCCTTAAAAACTAGACTACATATTTGCTTGTCTAGAAAAAGCTTTTTGATTTCAAATTTTTTTAAATATTTGGTCCAGAAACAAGACAAAAACTCTAAATAAGACAATTTTTGCAGTGAATTAGGTCTGGAATTCACATTTAAAGAACACAGAGTAGTACTGGCAATAATTTAGTTCATCTCTGCATATCATTTCAGATAGTAAAATATATAAAAATATAAATATAAATATAAATATAAATATAAATATAAATATAAATA
>CAIGQQ010024821.1:371037-392968 GCA_903798035.1 Danio albolineatus
ATGCTAGCAATGCTGCAAATTAAGATAGAAACATGCTAATTCATGTCAAGCCAACATCAAAGCTTACAGGGTCATCTCAGACATCTCAGATCACTGTCACCAGAACTATTCCCAAAATACCTGCAATTCTTCCAAAACCCTGACAAGCATGCAAAAGGAGATCGTTAATGCTTCTGGTGTGCATTTCAAGTTCAGCTCGTCTGACTCTATTTTTACTGTCAGTAAACAAAATAGACACCAGTGCAGTGGCTAAACACGCATATTCTGTTGTCACGATGGTTGTCCTTATCAAGCACATGTGTGGATTCCCCACAGGAATAGCAAAACAGCATTCCAATTCATCTTGTCCTGTCCAAAGTGCCTGTTTTTCCATGATGGCGCGAAGGTTGCCCAGTGATAAGGTTTCAGAGAACTTAATTTAAAATCCCAGCCCATGTTTTAAAGAAATATAATAGCGGAAGCACAGGGGTGTCAAAATAGGACTTTTTATTTGGCAGTTCAGGAAACTGAAGGCTAGAATTATGGAACGCCTATATGAGTTAATCACATCACTGGCTTTGCAGTGTTATAAAGTTGCTCAAATGTTAAAAAAGAAACTGTGTTGGGCGACAAATCAATTAAGGACCTTTTATAAACTTTTGCAAGCTTTATGATTGTGAAGGGTTGGGATATTTCAGGCTTATGGTTAGATGCTGAAATAAAGGCTGCATTCCCAATATAACAGTTCTGTTTTGTTTTTTTTCCCCTTTCTGCTCTACAGAATAAGCTTCCTGTGCTTCTGCTTGGCAGATCAGCTGACCTCAGACCAGGAGAATTTGTGGTTGCCATCGGCAGCCCATTTTCCCTCCAGAACACAGTTACCACGGGTATAGTGAGCACCACGCAGAGAGGCGGGAAAGAGTTAGGCTTAAGAAACTCAGATATGGACTACATTCAGACTGATGCCATCATTAATGTGAGTCAATTATTATTAGACATTTTTCGCTTAGTTAGTAATGACCATAAATCATAATTTGTCTGGTGTTTTCCATTTATTTATTGATGACATAATGGGACATTGACTTCTGCTCTGACAACATTTGATGTAGAAAAAGTAATTCTAGCTTACCAAAATGACTGTATGTATATAATCAATCATTTATTCATTTTCTTTTTGGATTATAGTCCCTTTATTAATCAGGGGGCACCACAGCAGAATGAACCACCAATTCATCCAGCATATGATTTACACAGCGGATGCCCTTCCAGCCGCAACCCAGCACTGATAACACAGCACTGGAAACACCCATACACACTCTTGCGTTCACACCCATACATCTACTACAGCCAAATCAGTTTGCTCGATTAATCTGTGCTGCATGTCTTTGGACTGTGGGGGAACCCAGACCACCCAGAGGAAACCTACACGAACACAGGGAGAACATGCAAACTCCACACTGACCCAGCCGGGGCTCAAACCAGCCACCTTCTTGCTGTGAGGCAACAGCGCAACCCACTGCGCCACTGTGTCGCCCAAAATATATTATATTAGAAACAATATATTTAAATATAAATAATTAACATATATTATATTTATGTGCTGTAATTAAAATTACCAAACAAGACAATACTTAATTACAGTGATAAATTTTCACATTTAAAGTTGTCAGAGCAGAAATCAACATCCCTTAATGCAATTCAAAAGTGTAAACAAAATCAAAAACCCATGGAATACAAAATATGGGAAAAAATCTCTGTTGTTTTTTATGTTTTGCATTTTATTGTCTTAATGTCTGTTTGTCTCACCATAAAGCAGCTCACTCATTTATGGACAAAACAACCAAATATTTATTAACAAATGAAACGTTTTTGAAACTCTTTTACAGTATGGCAACTCAGGAGGACCTTTAGTAAATCTGGTGAGCACTTCCTCATTTCCAAACTACTGAAAAATACCCCATATGAGCTTGCATATACATTCCTTGTTTTGGCACAGAGCATGGCAGTGTGGTTATCATTTTCCCAGCACGCTTGTCATTTAAAATAGTGTACTTTTAAAAGTCATCAGTCAAGTATATAAGAACGCATCACAGATCACAATAAAAGCGAATGTGTAAAGGGGTAATGTGTTCCAAGAGGTAATTATTTTGCATTATACTCAATTGTATATACATATATTATCCCATTTGCACTTACATATTTTTTATTTTATTATTAATATTTTATATTTTATATTAAACTTAAAACTTATAAAAAACATTTTTTTATTTCGCTAATATTTTATTTTAGAAAAGATGATTTGTTTTAAATCACTGATTTTATTTATCATTTACTGCTCAACAATAACCACTTTTTATTGTTTAAAAGTTATTTATTGGTTAACCAATAAATAAAAAACCAATTAACCAATAAAAAAACTTTTATTGGTTAAAAGTTTTTAATTATTACAATTTTTTTCATATATTATTTAAGAATGTGATATACTAAAGGTATAAAATAAATACACTTGTTCTTATTAGAATACATAATAGTTATATTTAGTAATTTCATTTAATAATTGACCAACATTTGCGAGATTATTTCATTGTTAAACAATTTAACTGTTTTGAAAGATTATTTAAATGTTCCTTCGATAGTTCCTTCAATAGTCAATTTTAAAATTGCCTTGATATTTAAAAAGTATTTTTTTAAGTACAGTAAATGAAAACCAATATTGTGCATATCTGAGTATTTGTACATGTCTGATAATATTTTTCCTATAGGATGGTGAGGTGATTGGGATCAACACATTGAAGGTGACGGCTGGAATCTCCTTCGCTATTCCTTCAGACAAAATACGTCAGTTTCTCGCTGAGTCATATGACAGACTGGCCAGAGGTTGCAACACAATACATGCTTACCTAGAGTTGACAAAAGAAATGTCTTTCAGTGGACTAACTCACGTTTTGTTACATCTGTGCTGTTTTATAGGTCGAGGAACAACAAAGAAAAGATATATCGGTGTTCGTATGATGACCCTCACTCCTTCGTGAGTACAAGTAACAAATTAATACTTATTTTAATAAGCTTAAGGGAAAAAAATGACATGATTATGTAATCCTATAAAATCTCTGCTGTGATTTATTGGACTGTGTTGTACAGAGTTTAATTTAAGCCTTTCAGCTGTCATTTTTGCGAATGGAAACAGCAGATCTGACGTAATTGTATTCATCGGCTCTTGCAGATTGTCCAAAGAGCTGAAAGGTCGACTGCGAGATTTCCCTGACATTACCTCAGGAGCCTATGTGATTGAGGTCATCTCTAAAACCCCAGCTGCAGCGTGAGTCACCAGAACTCAAAGTCCCATAATGCCAAGCAGGTCAAGAGAGCAGGTCAACAGCTTTGGCAGCTCTGACAGGCTGTTTTTACTGGCCACATGCTCTCTGCCGTCATGCTTGGAGGAATATTGTCTTTGGCTCTGTCTGTCTCCACATGTTTGAAATTTATGTTAGACCCCCGCCTATCAAAACACACTCTCACACACACACGCAAAAGCCTGCTGATGTTCATCATTTCAGCCCAATGTGTTTATTGACTCTTACAAAAACCTCTCCCTCTGTATTTTTTGAAGCCATTTTTGTTCATACATTTAGAGCGAGAGGAACATCTACTGTAAGTGCTGAATATCCATTTTAGTTAAAGGATAGTACCGTTCTGTCATAATTCACTCACCATTAAGTCAATCCATACCTCTCATGTCTTGTTTCTACTGAGAGGTACGGCTCAGTAGAGTACAGTTTGGTTTGGGTCACCCTTATCAGGCTTGTGTTTCCACTGCCAACAATACTTGATTACTTGGTTGGCTTGGTATATGGCAGAAAATTGCAATTGATGTCATTCCCACATAGAGAAAAAAAGCTGACCGTTCACATCATGTGCGCACTCTGCTTATGCACACTGAGATGTAGATGCACCACAAATGCATCCAAATAGCAAATGAAGCAATACACCTTGCACTTTAATGTGTGAACGATCGCATAAACAACAATGAAAGACAGCAGATGATGTGACCATGTGACCATTTGCCATAAGAAGTCTACAAGCTTTGTTTGAGCTCATGGTTCAATGCTTTATTATTGTATTACTCACTCACTCACTCATTTCCTTCACCACAGCAGAATGAACCACCAATTACTCTGGCAATTGTTGTACCGTCGGATGCCCTTCGTGCCAACCCTGAGTGCTGGGAAACACCCACACACTCTCCCATACACTTTGGCCAATTTCGTTTATCCAATTCACCTACAGTATACCGAATGTCTTTGCCTAAACACTCCACATAGAAACTCCTCCTGGTCCAGTCAGGACTCGAACCAGTGTTCCACATGCTGTTAGCAACAATGCTAACCACTTAGCTTATTATTGTATTATCACACAATAGTTGTATTTTCATTCCACTGGTTTGTTGCACATGATTCTCCTTAAGCCAATGACATTCGAGTCCCAAAAAGTGGTATGATACAGTATAGTTTGTTTTTCTGGTAATTCTGACAGTGGGAAAAATGTGTAAAGTACTGAACCATACTGAGAACAAGCCATTACTTTCTTGAGTTTCTATGAAAAACACAGTTTGCATGTTTTTATTTGAGCACCGCTGATTTACATTGTATACTCTTAAAAACATGGCCCTGAAAAGTTTTTTTTTAAAGTGATGCTATTGTATAATCTTTTTATATTTAGTGTGAAGAACTTTCAAAATATCTATGGATCCTTGTTCCCCAATTAAGAACCTTTAGTGCAATGGAGGGTTTATGCATGTTAAAAAGTTTATCGTAGGCAGAGTGTAATGGGAAAAAAGAATATGTCTTAAAAAAATCATGCATCAGAATGTCATACAACATTGAAACAGCATAACCAAATAATGACAGAATCTTCATTTTGACATTAAGCTTTCTTTAAAATTAACCAACATCTTCTCGTTAGTCACCCAAATCATGCGACTCAGTTCCTGTCAGTGCCACCTCATATCCATGAGCATTTTTAGGGTTTCTTGTCTTTATTATAGGTCTGCTAAAAACAAAAGCAAACACACTCAGAGGCAAATGTAGGGTTTGTAGGTACTTGTCATGAATTCTTTGTGTATGATACAGTGTTTTACTATAAATAGAACCACAGTAATTCCACTGCCCACCACATCCTGATCCAGGAGATATTTAGTTTTCCTGAAAGTGTGGACAATGTTACAAACATGCTCAGATGGCAGCCAGACACACAGACAGTCGGCATGACACCACTTTGGTTATGATTCACAATTGAATAGCAGTTGATCACCAAATGTCACACTTGCAGTCCAACAAACAGGAAGTACTTGTGAAGTCTAGTATGTAACCTAGGCCATGTGAATGCCACCTCAGTGTGTTCTGTTATGTGATCTATTATGGCACGCATTTAATGTGTAACATTTTAGTATCTATTTTCATTCTACTTTAGAATAAAATACTTTAGTAGAAATTTATTAGGTGCTTGCCTTTATTCCTTAGATACAAATGCTTATACATTATGTGCTAGTAACAAAAAAAGTACTATTACAATGATCTGATACTACTTAATCAGTTGCTACTAACAGGTATTTATTAGATACTCTTAATAAACAGATACTAGTTCTAATGAATTTGATATTAGTTCCTATTTAATAGAAACTGAATAGTCTGAACTAAATAATGATCAATGACAAATCTCAATGAACGTTTCCTATACAGAATAATTAGTCACTGGTGAAATGCAGAGTATTATTTAATAAATACTTGTATTTAGTGAGTGCTATAGTATATTTAATAAGTAGTATCTAATAAACAAGTAATGGCATCTAATGAACAGTATCTAGTATCTTTTAAGAGGCTCTATCGCCTGAAGAATAAGCACTGGTACATCGTGAACAGGTTCTAGCACTTAATTAAAAAAGATATCTGAAAATGGGATGTAGCATAAATTATTTTTAAATGGACTTGGCATATAGTGTATTACAGATGAAGGTGTGTATTTCTGAAATATGTTGTAAAAGTTCATCTGAAGTGATAAGGTGATTTAAAGAGCCGTTATGCTTTTAATGCTGACGTTTTGATGAAGCGTACAATTCTGCAACAACTGTAAAAATACATTACATACAGCCTTTAGGGTTGTTTTTGGACGCTATTTTAGGGTAATTCTGGGAAATCTAGCAATGTTTGATTTGTAGATGTTTCAGTCTCTGTGATTTAATCTCTTGCTAGACGAAGAGTTTCTAAGGCAAGACATCTGAGGCAGAAACACTGTTTTCCATTCAACAGGTTCATTGTATTTTATTTTTTTCAAATGAAGATTTCAGTTGCAATGCGTATTCTTAAGAGCAGATCCACCCAAATGAGTTCTGTTCAGAGTGTTTTCTGATTTATGAAGTGATGGAAACAGGTCCCCAAAATCCCCTGTAAAAGAAACTTTGCCTCTATTTTTTTAATTTACATTTTAAACCGTACCAGTAATCAAACACGATCACTGCACTATTTAACGTTTGCACATTTTAAAAATCGCACATATTCATTGCACTGATTCATTTATTTGAACTGTACATACTCACTGTACATATACACGTGTAATTATGTTTCTCTATCTGCACACTTCTGATTATTAATAGCAACCTGCACTGATTCATTTATTTGAACTGTACATACCCACTGTACATGTATATTTGTAATTAGGTTATCTATCTGCACACTTCTGATTATTAATAGCACCCTGTACGTATAATCATTAACTGTAAATCTCTGTTCATAACTAATGCAACCTGTATATAATGTTCATAGTACATCCATATGTAAATATCACCATAGTTTTTCTATAACTGCACCTTAGCATATAATTAATAAAATGATGCTTATTGGCACATTTAAACATGTCAATTTAGAAAAATGGGCATCATGGTGACGCTGTGGGTAGCACAATCATCTCACAGCAAGAAGGTCGCTAGCTGAGCCTCAGCTGGGTCAATTGGCATTTCTGTTTGGAGTTTGCATGTTCTCCCTTATGTTTGCATGGGTTTCCTCTGGGTGCTCCGGTTTTCCCCACAGTCTAAAGACATGCAGTACAGGTGAATTGGGTAAGCAAATTGTCCGTAGTGTATGTGTGTGAATGAGTGTGTATGAATGTTTCCCAGTGATGGTTTGCAGCTGGAAGGGCATCCGCTGTGTAAAAGATATGCTGGATTAGTTGGTGGTTCATTCCGCTGTGCCGAACCCAGATTAATAAAGGGACTAAACTGAAGAGGAATGAATGAATGAGTTTAGAAAACTTGTAATACAGTTTGCAATCCTTAATGTAATCAAAGTTAGCTAATTCATTTTTTACCCTTTTCACTAACATTGTCTCTCTCTTCTGCAGAGGTGGACTTAAGGAGCACGATGTCATCATTTCCATCAACGGTCAGCGAATTTCCACGGCCACAGATGTGAGCGCGATTATCAAAAAGGAGAGCAGTTTGCGTGTGGTGGTTCGCCGTGGAAATGAGGACATCATCCTTACTATCATTCCAATGGAGATTGACCCTTGACCCTGAACAGAGCTGCTGCTCATCCGCCCAGCAGACAATGAACTCACTGGGTGTGTCTTTTGCCCCGTCCCCCCGAGGGTCGTCTGGCCAATAGTCTGTGTTCTTGAAATGACTGGCAGGGTGAAAATCTCCGCCTGAGAATTTAGACTGTACAGAGCATATTAATGTAGATTCACATTTATTAATGTTTTACCCATATCATCAGGAATGATTTAGAGGATGCTACTACTGTTTACTGCTCATCATAAGCCATTGGACGTGATTAGAGTTTTTTTTGTTTTCCAGAATATATATTTTTTTCCATTACTCATCGATTTAACATACAGCAACTTTTTAGAGAACTTATTTGGAGATTCTAACAATTTTTTATAAAATATATTGAAATGTTTGTTGTTGAAAAGATTAAAAACCTTTTGATATTGCACTTTTCTAGAGCGAAACATTTTTTACTTCATTCATTGCACCTGAAACAAATAAAAATAAGAACCTATACATCTGAAAAACAAATAGCAACATTTCTGGTACAGTATGTAAACAAGGTGTTAATGTCAGTTACTGGTGCTTTTTTGTATTTTTATAATATTTTGCTTCTATTGAGCAAGGATGCAATAAATTGTGACAATAATTTACAGTGTTACAGAAGGTTTTAATTTCTAATCAATTCTCTTCACGTTTTTCACAAAAATAATAAGTAGCGCAATGCTTTAACATTGATGATAATAAGAAATGTTACTCCATAGTCAAAATATTAAAATATTATTTGAAGAATCATGTGACAATGAACCAATGTGTATTGTTATATTATTACTTGCAATATTTTTTACAGTATTGCATCTTTTCCTTTTTATCAGATCAGTTTCAGCATTGACAAGCATATAAGGCTAAATTAATTATGCTAACTTTTAAATGGTAATGTAGTTGTATTTGAACACCTAAAAACAGAAAACGACGAAAAACAAAGCTGTTTTTGTACAGAAAGACAAAAAAATGCAAATAAAATGTAATTTATCTGACATTACAGCTGCTTAAAAGGTTTAAATGAAAAAAAAACAAAGCGTCATGAAATTCTATGAGGGTGTTTTTGCTGTGCACCTAACAAAGTCGACTGAAATCCTGAACTTTCAGTGTATGTCATGCATGGCACACAGCCATCAGCTGGCACAAACAGATGCCAAAAAGAGTCGGGAATCAGAGTTGTTATGAATACGCCCATAATCCTTGCCAATACTGCCAGAATGTCCATGGTACAGCATGAGCAAATAATTGGTCTGTGTAAGCATCACTTTGTTTAACATCACTCTTGTTGTAAGCAAGTGGCAACATTCTGAATTGTTTGTTGAAAATTACAGATTCTGTACAAAGTGTGACATATGAAGTTACTGGAAATTCCCCATACTGTACATCAACATGAGGTAAGGACCAAAGGCAAAGCACTCTTTTTTTTTTTATTAGTGAACCAAATGAACCACAGATAGACTAATCGCTCTGTGTGCAGTAAACTGTGATGCGTCTGTCATCTAGTGGTGAAAGTGTGCAACAGCATATTTTTTACGTCAGGATCTAATATTAATTTTGTATTGCTTGTGTTTTTGCTTTTTTTTTTTAAATGACATTTTAAAAATGAAATAAAATAGGCTAGACTATACTTAGTGAAGTTTAGTGCAGAAGACAAATGAGAATATGGCCTTTAAATATAAAGTGTATGTTATTTAAACGAAATACCAAAGTCTATGACTGTTTACGCCTTAATACAAATCGAACAAAAGTTTTTGAGAATGACCAGTTTTGGAAAATGAACCGGGGAAGTCTGAATATCTTGATGGATGATGGATATCTTGAAACGTAGTAATTTTGATTGACATGTCAGAACCATTCATTTTTTATATATTATTATTCTCAAAAAGATGTTAGCTGGCTGTCTTGCACTTTAGGAATCAACAAGTAATCAATGCGGTTTCAACATTTTTAATGCTCTTCTGAAGAAACAGTGACCTACACGGGAAGACTCGAAGGTAAATTCATTTTTTTTAAATTCGGTAAACTATGTGTGCTTTTTATTATTATTTTAATTAATTGGTCATTAATAAAAATAAATAAATAAATAAATAAATAAACATCAAACAAAATGACTAATTGGTTCTACAAATTCATTTTAAAAAATCCCATCTTTTTAGCAGCGGGGGGCGCTATCATACAATGAGAGCGTTAATCCAGAACGACTCACTCAAGGATCTCATGTCATATAATATATATATATTATTAGCCCCTCTGTTTATTTTTTGTCCCCAATTTCTGTCCAAACACATTTCTAAACATAGTTTTACTAGATTTTTTTCAAGACACTTCTATACAGCTTAAAGAGACATTTAAAGGCTTAACTGGGTTAATTAGGTTAACTCAGCAGGTAAGGGTAATTAGGCAAGTTATTGTATAATGATGGTTTGTTCTGCAGACTATTGAAAAAACAAATTAGCTTAAAGGGGGTAATAATTTTGACCTTCACATGATTCTTAAAAAGTACTGCTTTTATTCTAGCCAGAAAAAAAAAATATTATCAGACATACTGTGAAAAAAATTCCTTGCTCTATTAAACATCATTTGGGAAATATTTAAATAAAGAGAAAAAAAATTCAAAGGGAATAATAATAAGGGTCTAATAATTCTGACTACATATATATATTGATTATTAAATATTTTAAAGCACCTTATGAATGTTATGTAGAATAGTTATTAAAAAAGTGCTGTATGAGAGTATATGGAAATATCATCCTAAACCAGTTCATATTTGGATTTCACATGTATAAAATATTTTATGTGCAACATATTTCAAAATATTTCAAAAATGTCTATTTACATATTTTCCCATTGAAATTACAAATATGTACATAGCTATGTAGCTATAATTTAATGCTTTTGTTCATATATATGTTGCATATATGATGTGAAATATATGTTGCATATATGATGTGTGAATCTATATAAACATTTATGTGATATATGTGATTTGCATATATTGCCATATATCAGATTATTATATGGGGTGAACAAAAGAGACCACTAACCTTTGTATGATAATGTAAATAAGCCCAATATTTTATCAATATTTTCCCATTACTTAATAGCTAAACCAAGCTAAATTATAATAATCATGTCAATCAAAAAATATATTTTCATGATGCTTCCATTTTTTGCATACTGTAGGTGTCTTTTTTTATGATTCTAATTGCCATTAAACTCCACATTTGAGTGTATAAGGCTCATTGACTGTGTGAGTGGGTTATGTAATAGACCATGTTGGTACAACTGGTACCATTGATGCCTCGCTTTCATACGGTGACCCATGACCTCATCTGAGGACACCAATGTGACATCTTCCATTACCTCAGCGGTGATGCTAGCTGAAAGTGTCTTCATCATACACATGCATCAGTTTGGACTGTACTTATTACAATATCTTTACTGTAAACAGTCGAAAGAATGAACAAGAGTGCCAATGAAAAGTGTTTCTGTGCCAGTAAACATTAGCATAACATTGTTTGGGTTTAACAAAGTTGAAAAATCTGTCATCATTTATTCATTCTTGTATTGCTCCAAACCCATACAGTATGTTTTTCTTTGCTCAGTGAAATACAAAAGGAGATGTTAGGTGGAATAAGAGCCTTTCACACATTGATACCATTCATTGTATTAAAAAGTGAATGTTGCTTGAGGCTGTCAGTTGCTAACTTTCAAAACAGTGAACTATCTCTTTTCATATTCCATGGAAGACAAAACAGTCATACATATTTGAAACAAAATGATGGTAAGTCAATGGTGAAATTTTGGTCAGTTAAAAACATATTTAGGCCCATTAAAGGATAGTTCAACCAAAAAATTTACATTATCTCACCCTTTACTTACACACTCAATTGGTTCTAAACATTTATGAATTTCTTCCTTCAGTTGAACACAAAAAAAGATATTATGAAGAATGTTTTGCTACTAATATCAATAATAATAATAATAATAATAATAATAATAATAATAATAAATACTTTTAAAAAGTTAATGGCTGTTGTTCCCCAATATTTTTGAGTATATTTTCCTTTGTGTTCAACAGAAGAAAGAAGCTCCAAGAAAAGGATGAGTAACTGATGACAGCATTTGCGGACAGAGAATCTGTTAAACAACAAAGAGAAACTAGCAATAACATACATTATTGGCATGGATCATTTTTAAACAGTAACAGTATTGAATAATAACAACAATAAGAATCCATCTCAAGTGGCGTCCATCTCACCACATTAAAACAACTGCTTTATTGCATATTGCTTAGGAAATATTGTTTAAATATGCAAATAAGGCATTATCTAACCAAATGCATTCATGACGTACATTACATACATTACATAAAGCCATACAAAATCACACTTTTGTTTAGTTGCCATATTAGATTTAAAGTACAAAAGAAAACTTTAAATTTTGTTATAAAAAAAAACAGACAAAAAAAAACCCTACAAAATGTCGAATAAAACATTGAATCATTCATTTTCTTTTCGGCTAAGTCCCTTTATTAGTCTGGGGTCGCCACAGCGGAATGAACCGCCAACTTATGCAGCATATGTTTTACGCAGCGGATGCCCTTCTAACTGCAAAACATCACTGGGAAAAGAATAAAACAGTTATAATAAATATGTTTTAAAAAAGGAATAAAATAGGCTATAGGCTATAATCAGTGAAGTTGAGTGCAGAAGACAAATTATTCTGAGAATATGGCCTTTAGATATATGGCCTTAAAAGTGTGTTCACACACTTCTTTGTAAGTGGACATCTTCTTTAGTTAAATAGAAGAAATAATATTGAAACGAAATACCAAAGTCCCTGATATGTTACATCCTAATAGAAATCAAACGTAAACATTTGGAAAATGACCAGTTTTGGGAAAAGAACCGGGGAAGTCTGATGGATAGCTTGAAATGTGGTTATTTTGATTGACGTGTAAGAACCATTCCTCATTGGTCAAGCCAAAGGCGTGGCGTATAACTGTGCCACGCAGCTTGATGCGAAGCTTATGAATATTGATAAGGTCAAGCTGACGTTGCTTAGTAACCTTGGAGCATCCAGTCGCGTTTCCTAATTAATATTTACAAGTCTTCCATCGCCACAGTGGGATTCGCCACCTTTCCGTCAATCAGAGTTTTCTGGTCGAACGTCACGCAGGCTGTTTTAATATTCATGAGACAAGCACGGAGACTCTTTAAAGTTAAATAAACGCCGCGGCGCGACTCGTGTTGCACACAGTGTGCAGCGGCGCTGTGGGACAGGCAGCAAACTGAGACGAACAGAGCTGAACTTTTCAGACTTTCCCAGAAAATGACGTCCATTTGTCCAAGATGCGACAAGACTGTGTTTTTTGGTAAGTTTTTTTCTAAATAACGTTACTACAGTTGTCACTCAGAAGTGTAGATCTTTTTCATTTCATTGTTATTGTACTGCTGGATTGGACTAATGACCAAATTTGAAGGGCGTTTATAATATTTACAGAAAAGGTGAGGGTTTATCTTTAATAAGAAGTGAACTTGATTGTATGATTGTATGATTCATGTAAGTGTTCTAAGCATTTTGTCTGTAAGCATGCAGTGTGAATGGAACAATTATGCTTTGTTTAGGGGGGCTCTTAAAATTAACATCCTGTTCAAGAAAATTGCCAAAGCATTTATAAAGTTAACATAAGACAAAAAAAACATACATGTATAATATAAAAAGTTATATACATATAATAATTAAACAAAATATAAATAATATATCATAATTTTTGATATAGCATATTATTATTCAATTTATCATATTATTATTCAATATATCATATCATTCAAACAAATCAATACAAATAATCAGAATGTACATTCTGTACATTTAACATCCAGCAAAACAATGATTCACTTATAATAATCTGCGTGTGTGTGTGTGTGTGTATGTGTATGTATGTGTGTTTGCAAGCGCATCACTGATGTTTTTATTGGTCTTCTCTCTCTTTTTGTGACATGCGTTAATGTATTGTGCCGCTAGAAGGACACAATCAGTTTTTCCCCTAGTAAATAGTTAAGTTGTGTTTTATTGTCTAACTCAGTTAATTGTGGGTAAATGTGCTGTAGTTTGGGGTAGAATATCGTAGAATGAGGAAGAAAAGTATGTGTCTGCAAGTATTAAATGAATATAGCATATTTAGTTCGTTTTAAATGAGCCAAAGCTAAATATTTTGGGTTTTTTAAATGTTAATTTCAAAGTCACTGTTGTTATCTTTCCAGCAAACAGCATGGGCATTTCAGAGACCCCAATCTGTCAGTCTGAAGAAGAAGATGAGTTTTCATCTCACAGCCTGTGCAGCACTAAGCATTGTTATAAATAGGTCAAGCACAAGTGACCCGTTGCTCCCACAAGCACATTGAAGGTTGTTCGCTAGTCTGTCTCATAGTTGCCAGCTCCTGTTTAGTATTCTGTCCTGCTGTCCAGTGGCTGCGGGGTTAGTAAATGCTATAGCCCATGAAAAGAGAATTGGGTGACAGTGTTACATAAGAATTTGGCAATGGAGGCTTGAACAAAGTGAGAGGATCTGTTGTGCTACTGTTGCAAGTTAGCGGATGGAGTGACTCTCGTTCTGGCTACGTTAAAGTTGTTATATGTCAGCTTGATTATTTGATATTCCCAATGAGCCTGGACTTCTGAATATGTCTGTGTCTGTGTGCTCTCTGTTTGACCTGACTCGTTTTGTGTGGCGGAATGTGTGTGTGTGTGTAAGAGAAAGAGAGAGAGAGAATGAGAGACATAGAGAGAGATAGAGAGAGAGACAGACGCTACTAGGAATGTTGGCCGGTTTGTGTGGAAAGCATCGGGGAGGTGGGTTTGGTTCCCACATCCACTCTGTCAACTCTTATGTGAGTTTTTTTAGTAGTACATATAATATAATAAAATGTAATTTATATATTTTTGTGTTTTTTGTGGGATATTGACCTGTGTGTCACTTGTATTTCAGACTTCTGTGCTCCAAAGTCCACAACTGTTTACAACTGTGCATTTGCTAATGGCAAACTATTGATTTTTCTTTTTGGTGGTGGTGGTGGTTGTTGAAAATTCAAGATCCGACAGAACGAGCTAATGTATGCAAGCAATTTGTTTAGTGCAATGGAAGTTTAATACATTAAATGAAGTAAGCTCAGATCATTTAAATGTTTGGGGATGGTAAAAGGCTGCATTTGTTTGGCTAAAAAAATAAGGTAAAATTAGAAATACTGTGAAATATTATTACAATTGAAATGAACTGTACTTCATTTTAACTTTATTTTTTATTTCCAAAACTCCAAACACTGTCGTTGTGTAAACAAATGGCCAAAATGTACTAAATGTTTTCTAGTTTAGTTGAAAATGTTATTGTGTAAATTCCATTTATTATTTGAAACCAAAAACTGGCAACACTTTATTTGAAGGGGTGTTAATAAGACTAATGTGTCAAGTCATGGTTATAAAGGTGTCATGATAGTCTCATTAACACACTTCAGGTAAAGTATTGCCAGTTTTCGGTCATAAATCTGTGCATGATTGTCATGAGGCCATTATATTTGTCTTGAATAGTTTTCTGATCATTTTATTCTATGGAACAAATTAATTTGTCATCCAAATTTTTCATTAAAAATGTAAATACTAAATTGAGGCGCCACGGTGGCCGAGTGGTTAGCACGTTCGCCTCACAGCAAGAAAGTCGCTGGTTCGATCCCCGGCTGGGCCAGTTGGCATTTCTGTGTGGAGTTTGCATGTTCTCCCCGTGGTTGCGTGGGTTTCCTCCGGGTGCTCCGGTTTCCCCCACAGTCCAAAGACATGCGGTACAGGTGAAACGGGTAAGCTAAATTGTCCGTAGTGTATGTGTGTGAATAAGAATGTATGGATGTGTTTCCCAGAGATGGGTTGTGGCTGGAAGGGCATCCGCTGCGTAAAACAAATGCTGGATAAGTTGGCGGTTCATTCCGCTGTGGCGACCCCGGATTAATAAAGGGACTAAGCCGAAAAGAAAATGAATGAATGAATGATACTAAATTGAATGACATTTTAATGAAAAGTTCAACTTGTACCACTGTAAGAAAAATAGGAAGGATACTGTTTTAAAATTCATTATATTTATAATGGAATCATGTTTATGACATATTTATGACAAGTTATGTTGTCTTGATTATGTCAAGTTGTCATGACAAAGACAGGTTAGGATGTTTTTGTTTGTCATAACAACAACATCTCAAACAATGTCACCTTTGCATTTAAAATGACATAAATGACACTTAATGACAGTTGTCAAATGCATGCAAAAATCTCATTCATATTTATGACATGTGTCATGTCCTGATTATACAGTAATGGACTCATAATAGTCCTCCAAACCCTTCAAATAAAATGTTACCCTACAATCTTTTATATATTGCTTTCCCGTCACATTTGATCTGTTCAATGAATGCTTGCTAAAAGTAGTAAATTCTTTAGTAAAACTTTAAAGTGAAGTATATCGACTTTTTCATCAGTATATTTCCTGCTGAATTATCAGTGAAGTTTTTGCTTATTTGATTATGCACAAAACTGCTTATGAAGACTAGAAGGTCAGAGACAAGATGCACTTTTCAACATCCGCTTGATAGGAGCAGATCTGGGTTTGCCTCCAGTTTGTTCTTTCCTCTGCTTTGATGCTGCATTGTTCACACACACATGCAGTACAGTACAGACCCCACCCTGAAGAATTAGTAGTTTGTGTGGATAGTCTTTGGCAGAGCCTTGTAAAGTACTGTTTATAAAAACATCTATATATGTATAGATGTATATTATGCACAAACACAAACCAAATTGCAGTTCTGTGTTAAGCTGCATTTCAGGACACACCTGTAATAATCTAGGAATGTACAGTTACTGTAATTATATTATTAAGTCATGTAAATAAGGATTTTAAGTACTGTAAACTATCTATTAGATGTTTTGAAAAAATACACTTTTGAAATAAAAATCTGTCGTGCTCACCAAGGCTGCTTTTATTTAAAGACAAAAACAGTAAAACTTGAATACTGCAAAATAATTTCTGTTTTAATATAGTTTGTAGTTTATGAAATTTAATATTTTCCTGAAAGCGTATCTTTGGGTTCAGAGATCACATTAAATATCCTAATTTGTGGCAATCAATTTTGAAAAATCATTTTGTGCAACACAGTTTCTACTGTCACTTTTGATAAATTTATTGCATCTTTGTTAAATAAATGTGTCTTCTTCTGTTTAGAGAAAACAGTATTTGAAATTAAAAGTGTATTCTAAAAATTTAAGTCCCCATGAAATCAAAACTAACCATATGATTTTATTAGCTCACCTTGCTAGTTTTGTGGTGAACGATTCATCTGTGCATGTCATTAAGAAAAAAAACGTTTGCCCTTTTAATCTTCAATTGAAATCTGAAAGTGCACTTCCTGTTTGTTTTCAGTAAGTTTATCACATTACGTGATTTTGAGGTAATGGCCGTGGCTAACGCTGCTCCAACTGTCAGTTTTAAAAACGAACAGGAATAGTGATGAGCAGGAGGTGTCTGTTAGGTTGTTATAACTCTCCTAAAACCCCTTTCCTGATCTTTTTGAATGAAATGCCTACTTTACTACATCCATTTAGTCCATGGTAGAGAAAACGAGCCATGCCCACTGTATGCTCATTTAAAAATTCAGTTTCTCTATAAGAACTGATTTACAATGTGAAAAGAATAATGATCGCAGCTTCCAGTTCATTGGGACCGGATCATAAAAAAGATATTGTTTGTCAGAGATTTAACATAGCCAAATCAAAGTTTATCATTGAAAGACAACTGCAGTCTTGTTAACTATGTATAAATGAGATATTAGTGCAGTTAAAGCTGTCCTCTTCAGTATTATGTCAAGATAATACATTACACTCTCGTCTGTTCCAGCTGAGAAAGTGAGCTCTATGGGAAAAAACTGGCACCGCTTCTGTCTGAAATGTGAACGATGTAGTAAGACTCTGTCTCCTGGAGGACATGCGGAGGTAAGCAGAACTGACGCTCATACTGCAGACTGAAATCTCTCTCTGGTCATTCTGTTTTTCCCTCTGAGTGTATTCCTTGCTACCTTTCTTCCTGTATTCTTTGATTGTAAGTTATTTAATTTTGTTTACGTTCTCACCCTTTTGTTTCATCTTTCCTTCATTTCAGAATTTCAGATTTCTTACTTTTTAGTGTTTGTTTTTTTTTTCTTTAACATTTCTATTTTTGTATATTTTTGGTAACTTTTCCACAGTTCATTCCTTCCTCACTTTTAGGTGTTTTTCCTTCCCTCCTTCCTTCCTCCCTTCCCTTCTTCCATCCTTCCTTCCTTCCTTCCTTCCTTCCTTCCTTCCTTCCTTCCTTCCTTCCTTCCTTCCTTCCTTCCTTTCTTCCTTCCTTCCTTGCTTCCTTCTGTTTTTAAATACATTCTTTTACACTTCTTACCATTTTTTTTATTTCTTCTCTAACTTTCCCTACTTTTTCAGTATATTCAGACTTCTTTTTGTTGAGAGTTTGTTTCTTCCTTATTTTTCTTGTATTTTTAGTTCTTCCTTCCTTCCTTCTAGAGACTTATTTCTTAATACATTCCTCATTTATTTTCCCTACCTTTTTAGTGCCCCCATTCCTTCCTTTCATCATTCATTTTCTTGTTTCTGTGTCTTTCCTTGCTTTTTTAAGAGACTATTTTGTTCTTCCGAGTGAACTGCTGATGACTTTGATCACTCAGCATAGACATGATCCCTGAAGACAGACAAATCTTAGACTGACTCTTGATGTCCTACTTCTCAGTTTATATGTAGTGGTGCAGTTCCTCAGGGTGAAGGCTACATGTTATCATTTAGCACAAGATCACACAACCAACTCTAAACGCTTAAGCCATCAGACTGACATTGGTTAGGTCAGCCCTGTTTAGTTGCTCCTCATTGTGTTTTTTTTCTCCATCTTTTTCCTATTCTAATTGTCCTGACATGTTCACTGGTCTTGTCTGATTCAGAAACATTTTGTAGGTCAGTGAGTTTTATTGTGTTCTTGTATGGGTTAAATGATTGTTCACCCATTCCTCTCAGTCTACACTCCACACAGACTTGTCACTCATCACAAGAAGAAGATTAGAGGAATTGAAAGTCCTAAAATGACTGTAAACACAGATAATAAGTATTTATAGTAAGTTCATTGAATCTGCCTGGAATGTTTTCTGACAGTCAGGGAGATTTTATAATTACAGTTATATTTATTATTTATCTATTTAATATCGATGGGAATGTTTAAGCATGTTTGTTTTCTTTAAACAGTTACATTAAACTATTCCCATACTTCTTTTGAACTCTGAATACAGTAGCAAAGAAAAAAAAACAAGGAATAATAATTATTCTTGGCGCTCTTTACTAAAAGTGTTTAGTAAACACTTGTACCTCAGGTTTTCAGTGTAAAACAGAAAAGAGACTAATAGACAAGCACAGCGGGGTAAAGACAGGCTGACTGTGGTAACAGGAAGTGAAAACGATACTTTTAGTCTGGGTTTTGGTTTCAGCACTGCTTGTTTTTTGCAGGAAATCATAATATTAACTTCATTGAAATTTCTGCAGAAATAGGAATTATCTTTCATTTTAAAAAGGCATGCTCAGCTGCAGTTCAGATCATTTAAAGAGCCAATATGTTGGGTTGAGAATGGTTAAATTTCACTTTTGGAAGTCCCAAACAACAGGATGATATGTATGCAAGGTTAAAAAACACTTTCGATGTCTTATGATATCTATTTATTTTTACCTAATTTTCCCACCGACTCCCATATGAATCGTCTGAGCGAGTCTTTTTCCCCAAGCACCTCCTTTACGTGACGCTACCACGTCAAGTCACCACGTCACGTCTGTGTCAGCAGCCCAATGCCAGAACATATTGAAAAACTTCACTGCAATTGTACAACAGCGTATTGCTATATTCTTCATCATAACAACAAACATTCAGTAATAATTGACACTTCATGGACTATTGTAAACCAACAAATAGTTACATTCGGCAGTAAGCTAAATGGCTGCCGCTACATGCTGCACGGAGCAAACACAATACAGACAACTACATCCATATTTACCTTGTTACAGTGAACAAGACTGGAAGAACACGCTAGTCCAAATAAACTGGGTATTGATCCATCCTTTAACAACATCCGTGCAACAAATCCCGCGTTGTAAGCGTGTAGATTGGTGTAGCTCTCTTCAGAGAAATGACGCGAACACAGCACCATGTTGGGGATATAATTCTCAGGTATTTTACCAAAAAAAAAAAAACTCAACCACTCCAGGTAGGGAAAAGAGGTTTCCAGGTAGGGAAAATAACACAGCTTTTCCCTCGCACTTCAGAGCATAGCGTCTACGGGATCAATAACTCATGACCGAAACATTGTTCCTACACAAATAGCACCTCTTTTCAACCGTCGCAATGTATACAATCACCTACAACCTTATTTTCCTAAAAATTAGCTTTGCCTACGCGCCGGACACATTATATTAAACTCTGCGCAGGCGGCAGAGAGCGATCCTTAGGGACCGTCTACAAAGAGCAAAACGCGAAAACCAATACTACAAAAGCTCCCATACTTCTCTCTAAATCTGTATACTGCCATCAAACTCAGATTACACGTCACTGCTGTCCCGCTGGTTATACTACAACATTTATTGCGATACAGTGCTTGTTTTTTATAAATTTTTTTACTTGATATAGTGCTTGTTGTCTTCCACTTTCTCTTCCTGTCTGTGGGCGGGGCCAGGGAGTTCAATTTTCCCGGGGTATGCGCAACTAGTGGGCGGGGCTTATGTTTCGTGTTCACGTCATGCCGAAACGGCTAAAGACTCATTCTAATAACGATTCATTTAAACAACAATGAGTCGACTCTTTTATAGATAAATCAACCCTTTTAAACACTTTGCACTTTCAGATTTAAGCCTCAGCTGGACATTTCACTTGACTTAGAGCTGTGTTACACACTGCATGGAAGGTCATTTTCAAAAATCCATAATATGGGCTCTTTAACTACACATAGATAGGTCCTATCTATAAGTATATGTACTTGCTCTCCCACACTCTGTGTTACTGTGGGTCTTTATCAGATTTATTGCAAGGACAACAAAGAGACAAAGATAGTGTTCATTCAAAGCAGAAAACAATCATCTGCCTTTCTGCCGCTCTTTCGTCTCTCTCCTCTCTCTGTCTCTCTCTCTCTTTCAACACATGCATGCTTACTCGCACACAAACAGAACATTCACACAAAGCTTTAGTTTAATTATAAGGTGAGTTTGGACATCAGGGAGGGTTTTTTCTAATGTTATTTCTTGTTCATTTATGTTGATATAAATGGATGGACAAACAGCTCTTCATTGTCTCACAGAAGGCTATATTTAGTCATTACTGTTTTATCACAGTTGCTGTGTTCACCTTTTTTTCTTTGAGAACTGTGTGTGCTCTTTCTTTTATTGTGTTCCAAACAGCTGGAGGTTGTGTTGTTGGCTCTCTGCAGGTGTTTACCGCCTGTTTTACTCAGTTCATTGGGAAATTGCTCTGGCGTGCAAGCTATATTTTTAGCCTGTGCCACAATAGAGTTCTCACTGAATTTGTAGTTGCTTTTAAATACAGAAACTACTTTGGAAACTATTTGGAAATGTAGATAAAGTGTTCACATTGTATTTGTATTATTCCATGTCTATTCGGATGCCCTTCCAGCTGCAACCCATCACTGGGAAACATCCATACACACTCATACACTACGGACAATGTAGCTTACCCAATTTACCTATACCACGTCTTTGAACTTGTGGGGGAAACTGGAACACCCGGAGGAAACCCATGCGAACACGGAGAGAACATGCAAACTCCACACAGAATTGCCAACAGACCCAGCAGAGGCTCGAACCAGTGACCTTCTTGCTGTGAGGCGATTGTGCTACCCACTGCGCCACCGGGACACAAACATAACAGTTGGTCAAAATAACAGATGATTTATTTGTTTTGATTTAAAATGAGGGTTATTCCACCAGACATCTCTTCTTAATTGTCTAAAACTAATATAAACATTTCACATAACTTGGAAAATTGTCATTTTATTTGCAATTTTGGAAGAAATGTAGTTTGTAGGTAGTTTGTATACCAAAATAAAATTATATTTCACTTACAGTAAATGTGCACTGTTTATAAAACAAATATATAAAGTCTGTTTATTTTTCAAATATCTGTTTAGCACTCAATTTAGCATGTTATTCTGGTTTAAAAGAGCAAATTCTTTTATGTGCAACCACTTGAAATGCATGTGTGTGTGTGTGTGTGTGTGTGTGTGTGTGTGTGTGTGTGTGTGT
>CAIGQQ010024821.1:392978-404880 GCA_903798035.1 Danio albolineatus
TGTGTGTGTGTGTGTGTGTGTGTGTGTGTGTGTGTGTGTGTGTGTGTGTGTGTGTGTGTGTGTGTGTGTGTGTGTGTACAGAGGCTTGAATTTCAGTCAGATTTGAGGCTGACTGGGTCTTTTTATGCAGTCTGGGAGGAGCAGGAAGGAACAGAAGGATAAACAATGACCTCTAATGAATGCAGCACAACACAAGCATCTCTCTCTCTCTCTCTCTCTCTCTTTTTCATTCTGTCTCCCACACATTTCTGAAAATATTACCTTGCATAAAAATACCGGTTTTATAATGAATAATTGAAAGCATTTCTATTTATTTGTGTTCACACTTAATGACACTTGGATGTTTGGTTTTTCTCTTTTTCATTTCAGTTTGCAGCACTGTACAATACTCTTCAAAATGAATAAAATTAAGCTTACACTAATCAATCAAAATATTCTTTCTTTCTAACAGCATGATGGATTGCCTTACTGTCATAAACCCTGCTACGGAACCCTCTTTGGACCAAAAGGTATGTATAATACTGTTTATGTAGAAATTGTGTGCAACTCTCATGCAAAACTGAGACACCTGAAAATTTAACATGCAGCATCATACAGTATGTGAGACTCTTGGAGCTGACATATTTAGTTACTCTGAGCTGGCCTCTCTGCCCTTTTTGTGTATAAGTACAGGAAATAAAGGTTTTAATCAGGGCTAATGAAACAGTAGCGCTGTTAACCCATAACAAGAAGGTTGCTGGTTTGAGCCTCGGCCGGGATCAGTTGGCATTTCTGTGTGGAGTTTGCATGTTCTCCCTGTGTTCGCGTCAATTTCCTCCGGGTGCTCCGGTTTCCCCCACACTCCAAAGACACACGCTATAGGTGAATTGGGTAAGCTAAATGGTCCATAGTGTGTGAATGAGAATGTATGGATGTTTGCCAGTGATGGGTTGCAGCTGGAAGGGCATCCATTGTGTAAAACATGTGCTGGATAAGTTGGTGGTTCATTCCACTGTGGTGACTGCTGATTAATAAAGGGAGTAAGCCGAAAAGAAAATGAATGAATGAATGAATCAGGGCTCATTTAGAGATATTTGACTCTCATTGACTTTTAGAATAACCTTCCAACCAAAGACAGTGCACTCACCACTAGAAACCTTATCCTGTGTGTGTGTGTGTGTGTGTGTGTTTGTTTTTATTACATGGTGGGGACCTCAACATGTTAGCACACTCACGAAGTGGGGACCAAAAACATAGTGGGGACCGATTCCCCGGTCCCCACTATGTTTTGCCTTTAAAAGGCTCAGGGGGCGGTGCTGATATGCCTAGTGCAGTTTTTTTTCTTGATCCCCACCATGCCCATTCACCTGAAATGTGTGTGTAAGTGTGTGTCGCCGTGCTGCTCTATAGCGCTCGTGTAGTCGGATGGCGGTACTGCACCCTGACACACACCTGCCGCCATTATACACACTTTACCTACTGCACATGCGCAAATCTTAAAATCTAAATAATTCCGACTTTAATCAATTTAATTAAGATCCAGCATCAAATTAATCGATGTTTCCGGGTAAGTTAGAGTGTTTTATCTCATAATAATATAATAAAATCGATTATATGATGAATATTTCTGTCGCATTTTTTGACATTTATCAGGTACGTTAATTAAATGTTTTAACGAATTTCCTGGGTGTTTTAATCGATGTTGTTTTAAAATAAATATTGCTAAAACACTTATAAGACACAAACTGCAGTTCGGTATGTAATTTAACTTGTTTTCACGAGTAAGATTTACTCGTGCTAATGTGCTAACGCGCTAACGCGCTAACTCCCAGACACCGGGTGATGCGTGAATCAGAGGCCGGGGTGGAGTGCGTGAGGCCCGGCCTGGCGGTCAACAAGCGCCGGGCGGCTAAAGGAATTAACGGAGGGTTGAACCATTAAAAGATGCAGAGAAACACATCACCAGCTCCATCAACAGGACCTTTTCATTCCAAACCGAATATATAGACGATTACAAAGGTAAGTTTTCACAGTTCTTGTATCGTACTTAAGTGTTTAAATGTACAATTACATTACGACTATCTAAGCCTTTTTAAACATTATATCATCACATAACACTATTTTATACTCTCTACACGCTACTGTAGTAATATTGAGGTTATAATTAAAAAAATTTTAATCCTAGAAACTTACTTAATTCATAGTTCTATTAAGTTTAGAATCGTTTTACTTATTTAAATGTAAATAATGATATAGAACTCCAACTAAGTAATATACTAAAAATATACATAAAACTACATAAACAAACATACATTGTGTCTGCGTTTTATTTATTTATTTATTTATTTAATTATTTATGTATTTATGTACTTATTTATTTCTTTCATTTATTTGCTTTCAACTTGTGAAGTGGATCAAAAAGTTCATTAAAATTGTCCTGAAAAGATCAGGTGTTCAACAGTTTTAGGAATATTGAGGAAAGGTTTTGATCCACATCAAAAGGATTACTGTATTTATAATTCAGACGCAGAGAGAGGATGCTAATGTGAGATTTTTGTCATTTTTGAATGCTATATGTTATATTTATATTTTTCAGGTTGCAGACTGTTTGCAGTGTCTCCATTTATTAAAGAAAGTTTTGTGGTTGATTACAGAGGGGAGATGATACACGTTGTGGAAGCAGAGCATAGATTAGACAGCTATCAAAACTACTGTCTTTATGTTTGACTTCATATGGCAAAACAAAAAGGGGTGGTAAGTTGTTTTCCCCCTTATATGTGTATATATTCTATTGTATATATTCATTGTGTTTGTATTCATGTCATAGTTTAGCTTTTTATTATTGTTATGAGAGAGCATAATAATAAAAATGTTATTTGCTTTTTTTTCTTATTATTTTTGCAGCAGTGATTCCCCTCATAAGGGCCAGACACTCAGTCAGCTTGTAATTGATGACTAACGGCACCCCAACTGCTTTTGACTCTGGAGCATGGATTGGCTTTGGAGAAAGGTTTGACACTTTATCCACCTAATACATTAATGCTTAATACATTCAGCAAAGCTAGCAGTTTTTATGTTAAGATACATAGGGTTAATCTGTTCAAAAGTATAGAGTTTGCGTCATCTATAAGAGATAATGAAATCAATCTCTTGATGTCTTCTTATCTTAATGAATAATAAAAAAGTTAAATTAAATGGGTAACACTTTACTTTTAAGAGGTGTTTATAAGACTGTCATGAAACCTTTAACCTGACATGACATGACCTGTCTGACAAAGCTGTTTTTATAGATAGCACTGAAGGATGACCATATGACTGCAGAAGAGAACTGCTCCCACAACTCTCTGATGAGGTGTTCATTATTATTATTATTATTATTATTATTATTATTATTATTATTATTATTACTATTATTATTACTATTATTATTACTATTATTAGTTGTTGTAGTAGTATGTTTTGATTAACTTAAATAATTACAATTTTACAGAGAGTGTCCTAGTGTATAAGCATATGCACTAGTGTAACATTGTGGGGACCAGAGCCATGCTAAAGAAACAGTGTAACACTTTCCCCTGAATACACACAGTAAGGTCTGACATAGTGGGGACCGGGAGCCTTGAGTACTACTGTCTAACTAATATATGTATATATATATATTGTTTTATATTCAGCTTTCATTGAAGGATGACCATATGATTGCAGAAGAGAATTGCTCTGCTCCAGTAGGAGCCCCACAACTCTCCGGGGAGGTACATTAATTATTAATATTATTATCAATATTATTGTTATTATTATTATTATTATTATTATTATTATTGATGTAGTATATTTAATTATAATTATTTAACTTACTCAAAATATAGAAATGAAACAGAGAGTGTCCTAGTGTATAAGCATATGTACTAGTGTAACATTGTGGGGACCAGAGGCATGCTAAAGAAACAGTGTAACACTTTCTCCTGGATACACACACAGTAAGGTCTGACATAGTGGGGACCGGGAGCCTTGAGTACTACTGTCTTACTAATATATGTATATATATATTGTTTTATATTCAGCTTTTATTGAAGGAGGACCATTTGACTGCAGAAGAGAATTGCTCTGCTCCAGTAGGAGCCCCACAACTCTCAGAGGAGGTACGTTAATTATTATTATTATTATTATTATTATTATTATTATTGTTATTGTTATTATTATTATTAGTTATTGATGTAGTATATTTAATTGTAGTTATTTAACTTACTCAAAATATAGAAATGAAACTGATAGAGTGTATAGTGTGTCCTAGTTTATGAGCGTATGCACTAGTGTAACATTGTGGGGACCAGAGGCACATTAAAGACGCTGTTTCACACTTAGTCCTGAATACACACACAGTAAGGTCTGACATAGTGGGGACCAGCGGTTCGTTCTTTGTACGTGGATTACTTTAATTAGCTGGATTTGGTTATTGACGATTTGACACGATCCAGGATCATTTCGTTCTTCAAAACTTATCCGAGTGTTGTTATAGCAACAGTTCTGGAGCTCAAACCTGCGCTGAGGCAGCAGCTCATTTCATATAAACAGGATTAGATCAGGTCATTTCAAGCAAAGGTAATACTGAAAGTATGCTGATACTTACACCAGTACACTATAGGCTATATGAACTGGGGAAAATAAGAAAATAATAAAAAAATATATATGTATATGTATGTATGTACAGTATGTGTGTGTATAAATATATATATATATATATATATATATATATATATATATATATATATATATGAATTTATTTATATGGACTTTTAAGATACAAATGCTTACTATTTTTAGGCACAGACCCAGGTTTAGTAAAATTTCAGTATACATTTTTAACTTATAATAATAATAATTAATATAAAATAATTAATTTTAAACATAATTATTAATATTTATGTTTATATACATATAAGTTATAAAATATATAAAATACAAATGAAAATATATATAAATAATTATATGCAAGCTGCACAAAAACGGGGGGGATCTCTCCAAAGGGATCGAAGAGAACATTTATTAATATGGGCTTTTTAGATACAAACGTGTACTATTGTAAGGTACTAACCCAGCTTTCGTACAATTTCTGTATGATAATAGACATGTACAATATTCCGCTGTTTGTTTGTTTGTTTTTAATAAAGGAATGATAATGTATGCAGTGATGCACATGTTTTGACAGCTAATATGACAATGATTTGATGCTTCGCAAAAGTTGCAGACACCTTTACCGATATCAAAATGCTTTTCGATGCAAATTAAAATTTGAAGTCCTTATGGGGATTAAGAAACTTAAATAGGCCTGGGCTACTATAATAAAGAAAATCCTATGTAAAATGTAAAAGTGAATAAATTGCTGAATACTCTTGACACATGAAAGTGTAAAGCCTGCAGCCCACAGCACAGGTGGAGAGTTATTGCGTATCATATTTAACAAACTGTTCACTGAGAATTTGATCTAATTTTGCACACATGGATAGTTGAATAATAATCAGATGATGTTATTACGCTGCTGTGCCATCAGCCAATCGTTGCATTGCTCATCGTGATACTGAGGATCGATAGAGCTGTCCTTCACAACACACGCAGCGATCTCAGATCAGTTCATCCAGACATTTTAATCTGATTCACGAACTTGTTTGAAGAACCAAATTAGCCAGCGATCAGTTCTCAAGATCAAAAGATCCAGGATCTGCCAAATCATCTTAGATCATTTAAGCGCGGTACGAAGAATGGACCCCTGGACTAACTATCTAACTGTTTGTCTGTCTGTCTATTTATGTATTTATTTATGTATTTCATTGAAGGATAACTGTATGACTGCAGAAGAGAACTGCTCGGCTCCCAGGACTCTGTGTTTTGATGGAAAAATGGCAGATTTTAAAGCGTGGAATCCTGATGAAATCTTGATTAAATCCAGAAGGTAATCACTCTCCATCTCAATCAGTTTTAAAATATTGAAGTGATTTTTACTTTTATCCAGCAGTAGTGGGTTTACACACAGACATGTAATACAGTGCCAGATTTTGTGACTGTTTTATACACATTTGTATTTGCAAGCATATCCCACATTGTTTTAAATGATGTATTTTTGCAGGGGTTATTTACATTCAGAGAACGTTAGAGTGGATAGGGATTTTATATACTGTTAAAGGTAAAAATATAATTAATATTTCTGATCACAATTTTTCTTATTTCAAAACGTTTCTGTTTCTATATTTATGTGTTGTGTTTAAAAACTATTTTTAAACTACCATCACATGCTGTTCCCCAGCACAAAGACCAACACAAAATCAAATGAATAACATTTTGGTAAGCTTTATTCAGAGAAGTCACTAAGACTTGATTTTTACTTTCAGAGCCAGAGAGAATGTTGAGCCTAACCTGACAGTCTGCTACTCTTTACTGAGTACAGCAGACTAATTAGCAGTTTTACGTATTTTGTGATTCGTGTTTTTATTTCTCCTTATTTATTTCTGCTGTTGAACTGCATTATGGGATCTTGATTTTTCTTCTAACAACTTTAACCTTGAAAAGTGTAGAAAGAGTCTTTCCTGCCTGTGTAATAGTCTGCAGTGCTGTATTGTCTGTGTTGGTGTTGTATATTACGCTACAGACACCTTGTAATAAACTGCAGCACTTTTTCCACATATTTTCCACACTTATTTGTCTAGATATTATTTCAAGCTACTAAAATGTCAATAAAAGTCACTGGTTAGAAGAATGTCTAAACTGGAATATAGAAATAAAGTGTTACTGCATTAACTGCATGTTTTGGGGGTTAATGGGAAGTATTTTAAAGCTCCATCTTACTGTAAGTATTTTTAACAGAAGGCAATACTGTACATAAATTTTAATAGTATTTTCTAGCACAATATAAAATAAACATTACAGCACATGTTGTAAAAATGACTGAACATTTATGTAACTAAAACCACTTTTTAATATTTTGACCACCCATAGGTCCAATAAAGAAGAGACCCTGGAGCAAACAGGAAGTCTGTGCTGTGGAGGAGCATCTGATGACAGGAAAGTTCCAGGAAAGGCAGATTGAGAAGCATGTTTAAAAGCTGAACCCTTGGCTCCCAAAACCAGAGATTGGTCAACATTGAAACTTTATATTAAAAACCAAATCTGTGCTCTTCAAAGAGAAAATCTGGGTAACTCTTTTATAATAACTACACACTATAAATCATTCATTAAGCATTAACTCTACAATATAAGAGGTTAGTAAGCAGTTTATATATACAGCTACAAGTGCTTTGTTCTTGACTTAAAGCTTCAAGAAACCCTAGGGTACTTTTTATGAGATGTTAGCAGATGTGTGTGTGTTGAGCATCAGGAAGACACCGTTAGCTCCTGTCAGCTTTAATTGTGGAGTAAACTGGATAATTTTGAGCTTTTGTCAGCTAATTTCATCTTCCGGGTTTATAATAATTTTTGGGTCGGGATCAAAATCGGTGACGTAGCAAAAAACTGCTAGTGGAGTGATGACGCGTCGCTTTCTCATAATTTTAAATTATATTTTTATAAATTATTATATTTTCATACTTTGTGACTGGTTGCTTTTTCTTCACTAAATTAAGTATTACATTATTTACAAACCATTTGTATATAAGAGTAGTTGGTGGTTTTTAAAATCACTCAGAATGAGTTATTAAATGGTTAATAAACTATTCAAATTAACATTTATGAATGTTATTTTTCAGGCATTTAGTGATTGTAACTTTGTATGTTAACAGATGCTTCATCCAGTTTAGTGTTCTAATCTAAAGTGAGGACTATTTGGGCTTTTATAAATGACAACTAAAGGCTCAGTATCAAATGAACAATAATCTTTGCAATCTTATCTAAAAAAAATAGTTACTGTAAAGGTTAAACAGCTGAATAACAGTAGTGTCAAATATAACATCATTTATTGATCATAACATCGTTTATAAAACAACAAAATAATTAATATTCATTTGTTTCTTTTCATTTATAGTTTCATTTGTGTATCTTGAAATTATCTTTTTTTCCATGAATCACTCTGCCTTTCATTTCTTTTCTTTTTTTATTTATGATATAGCTGAGATTTTAATTGTCATTTATTAGGGATTTATAAAGCATAAATAGTCCTCACTTTAAATGAGGTCACAAAACTGCATGAAATTGAGTTAATAAAGCATTTATTAACATACAGAGTAACTATTACAATATGCCTGAATAATAAGATATATAAATGTATATAAATGTTAGGTAAGACGTTATAATAACTACACACTGAATCATTTATTAAGCATTCGCAAATAGATAATTTATTATTTGTTAAGCATTAACTTATTAAGCAGTTTATAAATACAGCTACAAATGCTGTATTCTAGACATAAGCTCATCTATGATGTGCTTAATGATTGTGTTCTCATACTTTGTAAATAATGCAATACTTTAATTATTAACAGATCAGTTAATTAAGAATAGTTGGTGGATGTTTTGATCATTCAGAATGCGTAAAGCCCTGGTCAGATTACACGATTTTGGCACGATTTTCTTGACGTAGGGCGTCGTAGAGAATCGTAAACGACAAATAGGCGTCGTGACACAAGATTCAATCGTGTCTTCTGGTGTAATGTGGCATAGTTCAGGACAACCGATTCCATGCCTGCGCCGCTACAGGACACCGTCACAGAAAGTCTAGCATGTTCAATCTTTTTCTTGTCCTATACAACGTGTTCCGTCACGTGTGTGACGCGGCCCATAAGAGCACATCATTTAGACCTTCTGTTATCTCAGTGGTGCTGCCATTAATGTCAGGGGCAGGTAATCAAAAAACAACCTGCATATTTACTGATGAGCTGGTCACGGGTGGATATGACCAGTCATTGACTATGCAAACTTTAATTACCTTTTCTAAAATATTAAGGTGTTTTAAGCAAGTTTATCTGACAGTCTGGCACAAATATGCTGACATCTCCATTCTCACAATGAGTTTCTGAGTTCTCGGGGCACCTGCAGGATTTTATTCAAAAGGTACGCACATATCCAGCACCACCCGCCCCATCATCCCTTTCTTATTTCAGTCTAGAAAAACACTGATGCTGTCAAAGGCTACATTTACTCATTGCCCCGAGTGAGACAGAGAAAATGAAAGCATGTCATTGTATTTTAACAATTGAAATTAATAATTATATTAATTTATAATTAATATTACAATAATATAGCATTCATAATTAGGCTAATTTTAATACATTTTTGTTGGTCAGTCATAGATAAACAAGAATAACATCTGAGGTGAACTGCTTAAACCAGTTTTGCTTTAGCACCAAAACACCAACAGGTTTGGTAAATAAAATAATAATCTAGTCTAAATAAGATTGAAGTGACATATTCACAGTTTCAGAGAAGCCCATATTAAACAGTTTTCATTGTTGGTGACAAAACCATCCATTGTGCCGGTCAATTGCGATTTAATTTATTTAATCAAGTATTATTTCTTTACATCTCCCACCATGCAAGTACATGCACATTTTAAAACACACAGACGCACACCTTTATTTATTCTCATTCTCTCTTGCTTTGTCAATGTATGGTAGTGTTTACTGTTTATTAATCAATCTAAATTATTTTTAAAATAAATAAATAAGCAGCATTAATTCACGCCCTCTCATTGTTGGTACGCACAGCCGTACGGCTGCAGGCGCCACTGCTTTCATACTTTTTTTGTTAAATACATTGTAAAAGCCTGTCCTGCTTATTCAAATGTGTCATTAATAGTAAAAACAGTTTAATATAGGCTTCTCTGAAACTGTGAATATTTAACTTTAATTTTATTTAGGCTATTTAATTTAACAAACCAACACAATCTCACGGCAACTCGTGTTTTGGCGCTGAAGCATAGCGGGCTTGTTTTGAAGCGCATCTCGAAGGTTATTCGTTACTCTTTTTTTATCTAGTTGTTAACTGACCAACGAAAAATACAGAACAATTAAGATACAAATTATAGCTAACGAAATTCATTTCAAAAAGATATTTTTTCCAAGAAAAATATACAAATTATTTTTTTTGGGTTGTGCTTGTCCAACTGTGCAGTGATGATTTGTTCCGCTCCGTGGGAAATAAGGATTTAATGAATGCTTCACAGCTGCTGATGTGCTTTCATTTCATGTTCAGGCAAGAAAGTGTTTAATAGCAACATTGGCAGGAAAATATACATTTAGATTTCAAATAAATAAAGGAAACATAAAAGTTTGATCCTATCCATGTCATAACGAATGCCTTTAATGTAGTTATTAGTCGTCAGCCAGCATCAGTGTTTATTGAGACTGAAATAAGATTAAAAAAAAATTAAATTGCGATAAGAAATGTTATGATAGCAACACTGCTTTGGGAAATAATGCTCGTCGTAGACGTCACGGGATGACTGATCGTGGAGGATCGTGTAGTCTGGCACATCTGTAACCTACGACGAGTCAAGATTTTATCAAGAAAAAAAACACATAATCTGACATAATGACTTTCGTAAGCGACAATAAAAATCATATGATCTGACCGGGGCTTAAGTAAATGATTAAAAAACTATTCAAATTAAAATGTGTATATCTTATTATTTAGGCAAATGATAATAATAATAATAATAATAACTTTTTATGTTAATAAATGCTTTATTTACTCAACTTCATCCTTCACTCAACTAAATCCAATACATGACAATTAAAGGCTCAGTTATATTCAAAATAGAAAATAAACGACTTCATTTCTATTCATTTGAAGATACACAAATGAAACCGCATCAAATGAACAATAAATCATTGCAATCTTGTCTAAAATAAATTCATGGTACAGTTTAAACATCACTGAATAACATTGAAATATGTCATATTATATTAAATTATTATATTGTTGTTGTTTTATTCAATTTTATGATATATTTTGACACATCTGTTATTTAGCAATGTTTAAACTTTACAGTCATTCTATTTTTTTAGATAAGATTGCTAAGATTTATTGTTTATTTGACACTGAGCATTTAATTGTCATTTATAAGAGATTTATAAAGTCATGAAACTGCATGAAGTTGAATTAATAAAGCATTTATTAACATACAGAATAACTAATATAAATGTTAATTTGAATAGATTATTAATCCTTTATTTACTAATTATTAATAATCTTAAAAACCACCAACTATTCTTAAATAACTAGTTTGTAAATAATGCAATACTTACTTTAGTAATGAAAAAGTAATCATTAACTAAATTTGAGAACACAATCATTAAGCACAATATACATCTGCTTAAGTCATGAATACAGCGTTTGTAGCTGTATGTATAAACTGCTCAGTAATGTCTATTAATGTAGAGTTAGTGCTTCAAAATTAATGAATGAGCTATTTGCTAATGCTTAATAAATGATTTATAGCGTGTAGTTATTATAGTACTTATATACGCTTAACTAAATGTGTACGCAGACATGCAAGAGTTATGTGGAAGCTTGTTAAACCCAATGAGAACCGGTTTTGAGAATTTATGTTGGTTTTAATTTTTTTAAGACATGCAAGAGAGTTTTATGCAACAATCATGAGATGTTATAAGTTATAAATGTGTTCATGAATTGTGTTTTTACTACCATAGTTTATGTGAAAATTCTTTATAATAAATAAATCATTTATTGATTTATAAATTCTGGACCATTTTCTGTTTTCTATTCAAATTACATTTTTTGTATAAACTGACCTGCTCTTTAAATAAAAGATCTAAAGCAGTTTACTGTAAAATACTTGATAGAGATTTAAAAGCTGATATTAGAATGGTGCTGATCTGGTCCTTACTTCGACTCTAAACCGGTAATGTGTGTGTTGATCTGGTCCTTACTTCGACTCTAAACCGGTAATGTGTGTGTTGATCTGGTCCTTACTTTGACT
>CAIGQQ010024821.1:425343-444812 GCA_903798035.1 Danio albolineatus
GTGTGTGTGTGTGTGTGTGTGTGTGTGTGTGTGTGTGTGTGTGTGTGAGTGCGTGTGTGAGAGCGAGCGAGCGCACTGTATTCCTTATTATGTTAAAGCAGTACCAGTAAATTTTGATCACACAGAATTAATTATTTTGAAAATGTAAAGAGGCAGATTGTTTCCTGTAAGGGTTGTGTTTAGGGGTGTGGTTGGGGAAGAGGACAGAATACACAGAAGAAAAAAAAACTTTTGTGATAAATTAAATATCAGGAAGAAAATAGTTGAATTTCACCTTTTGTGAAAATTTAAGTTTAAAAAAAGAAACCGTCCTGGATCGCATTTCACCCAAAACTGTTCAAAACTGTTGTGGAGTGACTAACTTTTCTTTGGTACTTTATTTTGTTTTTAAAGCTAAATGGACTCTTTAAAATACAGTATGATAAAGCACAGGTTCCTGCAGGTGTGGAATATCAAGAGGATAGTTAATGGTGACTTTTTTGGGGTTGAATTTTCTTTTTCTTGTTGGTTGAGATCATACGGATTATAGTGTCTTCCTGGTTGGATCAGATCTTACAGGGCCGTTTCATTCAATACCCTCATTTAAAATTCGAATGAGATCCTTTCCTCATTAAAGCAGATGACATGATCAGCTAGTGAACTGTTGATGTGAGTCTTTTCGTGATCTGTCAAGTGAGTCTTTCATGTTAGTGCTCAGTTTAAAGCATAAACACTAGTGAATGAACAAACCTTTTTTTTCTGTGGAAGGTATATGAATACCTTGTTTTGGATTCTCATAAAATGTCCCATAAAGGTCATGTTAGATGAGGTATTTTTGGGTATAGGAATTTTTGGACTATTCGAACATTTGACCACTTAAGGTTTTTCCATAAAAAAAGGAGTTCCTTTAAAGGCATAGTATGTCATTTTTACCACTAGAGGGTGTGTGTTCACAACATACAAAGGCATAACTTGGTGATGCTGTGACTGTGGAATCATGGGAGTTGTCATTCTCTATACATGCTATGGGACACCTTGAGAAATCATGTGCATGGATGAGCTTCTAAAATTAAAATCTTATTATAATGGTAGTATGAAGCTGAGGCTGAAAGCCGTTGAAGCAAGTGTGACACAGCATGAAAGCAGTAGAGCTTTTATTATGCCACAGTCCATTGCATTCAGATCTTCTGGTCATAATCATCTGGAGAAGAAACAGCACTGTTTAATCATACTAAATACATTTTATGGTTCTGTTATAATGCTGCTCTGTACAGTCTAATACAACACATAGTGAAGTTTATTTTCTAAACGAATTTCGCTTATGATTGATAGCAGCTGGTCCTCGTTGGCTAATGCATGATTCCCCAATCAGACGATTCCTAAAATACTATAAATGACCAGAGTGTCTTGCCTTAGCCATCTTCGTCTTGAGGAATCCCCCCTTCCACCCCTACTCCTCCCCTTTCCTTATCAGGGCAGCACGGAGGCCCAATGTTTAGCACCATTGCCTCACAGCAAGAATGTCACTGGCTCAGATCCTTCCTAGCCAAGTCGGCATTTCTGTGTGGAGTTTGCATGTTCTCCCTGTGTTTGCGTGGGTTTCCTCCCACAGACCAAAAACATGTAACATAAGTAAATTGACAAACTAAATCGGCTTCGTAATCTACATTCGCCAAGCGGGGGAGTTTTCCAGACCACCTGAAGTCGAACTCCCCTCTTGCCCTGCAACGGGGGGGGGGAGCCCCGGGCTCGAGGATCCCACAAGCTCAGGGCTTTCTTCCGGGACAGCATGCCAAACACGCTTTATAATCAATCATCGGCAAGGGGGAACTCTTGAAACATATTAAAACATCTTTGGTGTTTCCCTGTTTTCTATAAAACCAAACTAAAAATAAAGAGTGTATGATATCAGTAGCATAGTGACAGAATATGGTGCGTTAACATTCTTCAAAACATTTGGGACAATGTAAGTACATAAGTCAGCAACATATACGACACTGTTGGTGTTTATATATTTGAATGAAAAATCTTACATATTGTACCTTTAAATGTGTTTATGAAAACATCTTAGAACGAATTCTGAATTTAGCATTGCTTACTCGTAAACCTGGAGATGCATACTGAATACACCACATATACTGTAGGCTCTACTACTATGCAAGTGTGCTACCATTGGGTAAAATTCTATAGGTTTCATTTTATAAATGTGCTGGTCTCAGCTTGCATTGTACTATTCAACTGAGTGTGTCATTTAGGAGTTATTTTATCAGGACCTGAAGGGGATATTTTGGGATTTTGTGTATCTGCTTTAGGAGAGTCTGAGCACTTAGATATGAGCTTTATCACACACACTCACTCATGTGGTATTGGAATGGCACTCACTGTTCTGTTCTGTCCTTTCATTGGTAGGTGTAAATATTGGAGGGGCGGGGTCTTATATATATGACACGCCTCCTCAGACACCAGTCAACAAAACATGCAACAGCCCTTCAGATGGATCACCAACCACACCTTGGACCACCTCACAGATCAACTTCAATCAACCTAAAGGTGATTTCTGACACATGCACTAATGTTTGAGGCCAATCAGATGCATTTTAGTGCACAATGTTGCTGTATTATCAGTTGTGAGTTATATTGCACTACATCGCAGTATCCTGATTTTAAAAACATATTTGGTTGTTTTAACAGTGTGTTCTATTTTGTCCCCTCCTCAAAATTCGGTTTCAGCTGGAAGTACACAACATACTAAAATAACAGTCTTAGCAACTTTCAGTTCACACAAACTTTAAAATAACTTCTAGATCATTTAACTAATATAATTTAATATTAATAATACATTTTTATAATAGCTTTATTATCACACAACTGAGGTACGGTATTCTGAGTGCACAGATTCAAAGTTGTTAGGAGTTTAAAGGTCACATGAAATTAAATTAATGTTTTTTAGATGTTAGTATCAGTGTTGTTAGTTTTAAGGATATCTATGAGCTAGTGTGCTCCAAAACAGTGACAAAATTCAGTTTAGAGGATATAAAACAGATACAAACATGTAAAGCTTGTAGTTTGTCACTTCCACCTAAATGGATCAATGCTTTTATTCACGTCCCCTTATACAGTACTTCAGTTTCTCATCAAATCATAACCAATCAAATGCTCTCTAGTAGCTGACGTGCCACGCCATATGCTGTTAATACAGCTGCTGTTAATAAGCAGTAATAAAGTTTGTAATGACTTTTTTCAAAGTGATTTTAAAGCTTATTTTAAGCGATCTGAAGGCAAAACAAGGTTTACAAAAGCTAGAAATATATTTCCTTAGATCCATACATGTACACATAAAAATGCTAACTCACGGTAAAATACCTTTTTAGTATGACATGTCATACTCTTTTTGTTTATTTTAACATGTGTTTAGATAAAATAATCCTAATTCATACATTTAAAGCGGAGTTTTCTTTTTAAAAAGTCCTGCCATTATCAGCATGCAATGAATCTTGGGGGTGTGTCCTTCATTAAGGACGCATTTTGAGGCAGCATTTGATGTGCTTTCTAATTTTTTTGAATGAGACAGACTTTGTCGTGCCCCAATGACGCATCGCCCTTCGAATGCATCCTTCGGAGGATTCAGCCTCTGAAATGAGACACAGCTTTTTTTACATGCTGATGTTTTCTTTGTTGTTGTCAGAGCAGCTAAAGTACGAGCTGTAAAATATGTACATGTAACAAATATTTTTGCATTTAAAATGACGCACAAAAAGCATGCTTTTGTGTTTGTTTTGTTTTTTCATTATGTCTTGTTTTATGTTAAATCTTGTAAAAGGGCATAATTGGGCTTTAATAACTTTATCCAGCAAGAGTGGCCTAGACATTGATTGAATTTTAATTAGAAATGTTAAAGGGGTGGCATGGTGGCTCAATGGTTAGCACTGTCACCTCACAGCAAGAACGTCGCTGGTTCGAGACCAGGCTGGGCCAGTTGGCATTTTTGTGTGGATTTAGCAAGTTCATGACAGTTTCCTCAGGATGCTCTGGTTTCCCCCACAGTCCAAAGACATGCGCTATAGGTGAATTTGGTAAACAAAATTGGCCTTACTGTATGAATGTGAGAGTGTATGGGTGTTTCCCAGTGCTAGGTTGGGCTGGAAGGGCATCTGCTGCGTAAAACATATGCTAGAATAGTTGGCGGTTCATTCAGCCATGGTGAGCCCTGATACATAAGGGACTAAGCCAAAGAAAAATGAATGAATGAATAAAGATGTTAAACAGCATGTACATAAAGAGATAGTTGTGAGAACATTCAAAGATGAAATGGTTTTCATAATATATTTTGAAAAAATAAAAGGAAAAACAATCGGACACTTTCAGGTGTCAAACATTAGTCAGTTACACTAGTTACACGAGTTAAACTTGAGATAAACAGACTTCACCTGTCTTCTAAAATCACATTGTCCAGAACATTTTAATCTAGCATCATTAGACTTCACGTCACTTGCTTTATTATTGTGTCTTATAATGGCATTCAGTCATGCTTAAGTGTGCAAATGTGACTATGCTATTTTTAGCCACTGTACATAGGCACACTCTTCTGAGCTGCATTGTTCCACACATTCCATTATACATTGACACTTCCTCAGCATTTTTTAAACACACACACATTGAGTGGGAGACAGAAATACTTAAACGTGCGTGTGTTGTAACGGAGGCCTGCGGGAGGATGCTTTTCTGAACTGACCCCCTTGGGATTTTACGTGATGGAATTTTAATGGCCTTCGCTGATTGGCTCCTTTCCTGAAATATTTCCCCTTAATAGGTGTTTTCCGACAGGCGGGACAATGAAGGAATGTAAGGGGAGGGTTTTAAGGAGCAATGTGGAAACGTCTGGAGAAATGAGGGTTTCCTAAACACGTGAGCAAAAAGCACCATGGGACGTCTTTGATGAAATGAACACAGGAGAGGAGATTGGGATCTTGACGGTTTGTCATTGATGTGAGACAGAAGTGTTTATTTAAAGTCTGTAGATGTTTAAACGGAAATGCCACGGATCCTTATCAAAAATTTGAATCACACCATCTGGAATTCACAAGTTATGAAATCAGTTAACATGAACACAGATGTCAATATGTAGATTTACATGTACATAATGTTCTTGTTCTGGTTTGTAGCTGCCACTGCTCCGGCACGCATGTTTGCTGGAGAGACGTATCTGTGTCCTGGTTGTGGAAAAGCAGTTTATTTCGGTGAGTCCAGAGAATCAGAACTCTGACGTTTCAGACATTTGAGAACTTTCAGGAATGCCTGTGGTGTGTGTGTGTGTGTGTGTGTGGTTTTTGTGCTGCTGTGGTGGTTGTGTGCAAGAATTTGAGTCTATTTAAAAGCGAACAGCAAGAATTCCTTTAAAAAATCATATATTCTTAAATTAAACTAGTTTATATAAAGTTCAAAATTATATATAATATGTTTTATGTTTCTTTTAATGAAATTCTTGCTGTTCTCCTGCTGTTTTGTCGCCATCAATAACAACAACAGTCACTCTTGACCCAAACTTTGAACTTTATACAGTATATAAACGTTGTGGTTTTTGAAGGTAACATTAGTGTGGTTTTTTTTTGAGCTCTACTTTTTTGTTAATAATTACAAATGACATTAATTGAACATATATTACATACTAGTTTTATATAGAATAGTTTGTCACTATATATCTTTATTATTTAATTCTATATTATATTATTGTATAAAATATAACTATCATATAAATATAAATATTACTTTATGTTAAGAAATAATTTTGTGTAATGCTTTTTTGCCATTTTTTTAAAACGTTGTAAAATGACAGTAGGCGACACGGTGGCGCAGTAGGTAGCGCTGTTGCCTCACAGCAAGAAGGTCGCTGGTTCGAGCCTCGGCTGGGTCAGTTGGCATTTCTGTGTGGAGTTTGCATGTTCTCCCCGTGTTCGCGTGGGTTTCCTTCAGGTGCTCCGGTTTCCCCCACAAGTCCAAAGACACTTGGTACAGATGAATTGGGTAGGCTAAATTGTCCGTAGTGTATGTGTGTGAATGAGAATGCATGGATGTTTCCCAGAGATGGGTTGTGGCTGGAAGGGCATCCGCTGCGTAAAAACAAATGCTGGAATGAACAAATGTTCATTCCGCTGTGGCGACCCCGGATTAATAAAGGGACTAAGCCGAAAAGAAAATGAATGAATGAATGACAGTATTTGTATTTGAATTTTGTAAGAAATGTTAAAGAACAAACAACAACAATATTAAATAATAAATCATTTTAGGTAAATCCTTAACACTGAAGAATTCAGATAAACTTTCACAGCTATTCAGTGAAAGCATTGCAATACTGTATACATTTTTATTCAATTCATTGAATATACATTTGATATTTACTTTAACGGGACGTGTATGATGTAATTTGTGATGTACTGTGATGATGTCATCGTCTAATGCTGCAGCTGAGAAGGTGATGTCATTGGGTCGCAACTGGCACCGGCCTTGCCTTCGCTGTGTGAGGTGCAAGAAAACACTGACGCCTGGTGGCCATGCAGAGGTACTTATGCAGAGAGAAATCTTTTCAGTGCAATTGAGATTTTCTTCATATTGTTTCATATTAGTGAATTCCAGAACTTTAACAATAGCTAATTCTGAAACATAAAGCAGGTTATGTAAGCAGTACTTGAGTTCTTTGTAATATAAGTTCTCTGATAAGATGCTGTATTATGTTTTCTGTTGTCTGCAGCATGAAGGCAGTCCCTACTGCCATGTGCCCTGCTATGGATACCTTTTTGGACCAAAAGGTGTGAACATTGGAAGGGTGGGTTGTTACATTTACGAGAATGAAAATGCAGAGAATGAAAGGCCAAGTGAACATTAAGTCATAAAGAAAAGCTTTTTTTATTTGGTACAGAATTTGTTGTTTGTTTGTTTTTTTACATAATTAATACAATTGTAAGATATAAAGCTCTTCACACAGTCAGGTATATGCTGTTGCATGTATTGCATTTATTCTAATTCATTATCAGAAAAACACACACGCACACACACACACACACGCACACACACACACACACACATACACACACACACACACACACACACACACACACACACACACACACACACACACACTGTTCTCTGTTTCATTTTTCTGCTCTCTTCCACAAACACAGACTCACAATTTCCATCTACGCATTCGCACCTCCATTCAATTGTATCTCATTTAGAAAATATCTGTAATTATGACATGGCACTGGAAACAAAGGTGTAAATCCTTGTGTAACTAATAAACAAAAATATTTGAAAATATTTTGAAGAATTGTTATTTCTAGTTTTGTGCGCATTTACTGTCTTGGGATCTGAACATGACACTAAGCAACAGAACATCAAAGTGTAATATTCATATGTTAAAACTGAAATCAGTGGTCCGATCACTGGGGTTCATTCATTGCTATTTTCTCCTCATTCTCCTGCTTCTCTTGATCTTTGATGAGAATTTTCCTATTTGATAAGATAAAAACATGACTTTAATGAACACACAGCTTTCAAATTTGCTTTGAAATCATTTTTGACCTTAATATATAATTAATCAAGCTGATTATACTAAATACATATAAAGGTCAGAAAGCCTTTCCAAAAGGTGCACATTTGTACTTAAAGGGTCCACATTGGTACTTTAAGATACATTCTAATACCTAAAGCATATATATTTATTCCATTTAAAGTACAAAAGGGTTTTAAAACTACCTTGGTAATGTCTAGATGAGACACAGCTGCCGTATAATGCAATACAGCTACAATATAGCATTTTTTGTGACACTACAACAATAATTCATACTTTTACAATACTGTGCGCGGTAGGTTTAATGAAATTAATGGGTAATTTAATAAATAATATAAATAACACTGTATAATTACTGTTTTTACATTATTGTGATGGTTGGGTTTAGGGTTGGGGTAGGGGTGGATGCTATTAAAATACTGTTAATGGGTAATTTAATAAATAACATAAATAATTCATGTTAACAGCTGGGTCCCGTCTAGCAACAACCAAGTACCTCATCAGTGACCATTTCTGTAACTTTATTTCTGAGTGGGTGGCATCATGGTGATTGAGTGGATTCATTTTTTAAAGAAATAGTTCACTCATAAATGAAAATGCTGTCATCATTTATTCATTCTTTTGAACACAAAGAAAGATATACTGATTAATGCAGGTAAAAACTGACTTCTATTGACTTCTATGGTAATTTTGTTTTTACTATAGATGTCATGAATATCAGAAAAAGAAAACAGAATATCTTGTTTTGTGATCAACAAAAAAAAAGAAATTCATAAAGGTTTAGAAGCACTAAATAGTGAGGAAATTTTCATTTTTGGGTGTACCCTCCCTTTAAGCGTTCAGAATGATGTTGTACTGAATGTTAAGACTTACCCAGTGCCTTCAACATCCTCTATAGTCTCTGGCAGACACCTGTCCCGGGTCTCTGGTAAATTCCAGGCCACCACAGAAGCAATTAGTGCCACTGAGCACAAGATGGTCTGAGAGAATTGACCCCAAAAAGTGTCCAATAGCAGGACTAGAGGAGCCACAGAAACACCCAGACGAGCCAGGAAGGAGTTATAGCCCATGCCGTTTTGCCTAGAGGATCCAATCAAAGTGTTTATTTACCGTGTAGTGTGCAATTACACATTTTATGTCAAGTTGCAAATTAACTCGAAGGAAACGATGCACGAGGTCAATGTTACCTGAGAACAGTCGGGTAAAGCTCAGAGCTGTATAATACAATTGTGCAAAAAGCAGCAACAGCGAAGCCTTTACCCAGAACAGCAACCACTGTACGACCAATCCACTGATCTGAATGAGATAGAAGGTGAAGATATTGAACTTTGCTTAAATGACTGAATAAACAAGTGAAATGCACCCTCTTTTAGCCATTATGAGATGGGTAGTTTGCCAATTCAACATATTTAAAGTTAATGAAAAGTTAGTTTACATTGTTATGTATAAAAATAATAATAAAAACCTGTATTTTCAGGGACAGTTATCTTTAGGTTGTAAAAGTAACCTTAAAATATATCAATTTGGGAACATTCTGTGAAGATATTTTCAGTAATTTGAAAATAATTACTGGTTAATGTTGAGCTAACGTTATTATAGGGTTGCAAAAATAATCTAAATATAGCCATGAGGAAACATTCTGTAAAAGGTATTTTAGGCTATTCTGAAAGGATAACCACCCTGCAAAGTTTTAGGAGGGCATCACTGTGGAGCAGTGGGTAGCACGATTGCCTCACAGCAAGAAGGTCACTGGTTCGAGTCTTGGCTGGCATTTCTGTGTGGAGTTTGCATGTTCTCCCTATGTTTGCGTGGGTTTCCCCCAATGTCCAAAGACGTGGTATAGGTGAATTGGGTAGGCTAAATTGTCAGTAGTGTATGGATGTTTCCCAGTGATGGGTTGCAGCTGGAAGGGCATCCGCTGCGTAAAACTTATGCTGGCTAAGTTGCTGGTTCATTCCACTGTGGCAACCCCAGATTAATAAAGGGACTAAGCTGAAAAGAAAATGAATGAATGAATGAACATTTTAAGAACTTTTTTTTTTCAAGGTTGCAAAATAATGACCTAACAAACAGACTTTCTGCAGAAGTTCATTAATTCAAAGGCTTAGTCCCTATATTAAATAGGGGTCACCACAGCGGAATGAACCATCAATTTATCCAACATTTGTTTCATGCAGCAGATTACTATTATTATTATTACAGCCCTTCTGGCCACAACCCAACACTGGGAAACACGCATACACTCCTGCATTCAGACACATACACAACGGCCAATTTAGCTTTTTCAATTCACCTGTACCGCATGTCTTTGGACTGTGTGGGAAAACGGAGCACCCGGAGGAAACCCACGCAAACACAGGGAGAAGATGCAAACTCCACACAGAAATGCCAACTGACCCAGCCGGGGCTCAAACCAGCGACCTTCTTGCTGTTCTACCCACTGCGCCACCATGACGCCTCTGTAAGGCGAAATGATTTAAAAGTATTTAAAAATAACAACATTCTGCAGCGTTCTGGAATTAATTTAATGGCTGTAAAAGAAAAAAAGAAAAGAAAACAAGAACATTTACCTGAAATTATTATTTGGTATTTTAAAAAATAGCATCAAGAATGTGTTTATTTTACAGAACAGTTAGGGTTTTCCCACTCTAACCTATTATGTAAGAAGACTGAGTCAATAAACTAAAATGATTCATTCAAAAAGGCTGATCCGTTCATTTACTGTGTTGCTCAGATATGTGGTAAATATATATTATTTTGCCATAGCTGTATTTAGAACCTTTTCCTCTGGGAGGTAAAAGAAGAAAGGTGTTCAGGTGTTTCTGAAATGTAATGCGGTTGTATATGCTTAATCTGCTGTGCTAAAGCAGTTGTGCTGTTTATCTAAGACATTAGAGAACATCAGCTCTCCTGCTCAAGAGCAGTGCAAGTAAGTTGGTTTGAATTGTAGAATTAACTTTTCCACACTCACCTTTGGGTATGAATATGTTAATCATGAGGCTGATTCCAGCTAATAGCTGAGCTCCTGCTTCAGTCTTCCGTCTGCCAATTTTCTCCAGAAGATAATACACGATCAGTTTAGACGGAACCTCAATGGCTCCATAAACAAACTGAGTCAGGTACATATTTAATCCAAAGCCTGTGATATTGAGGCTTATACCATAGGTCATAGTGGCGACACAAAACCTGTAAGAGGACAAGCGCCATTATTAAATTATTTACCATGTTTTCCAATCTAGGGCTACAGAAGGTTAACATGTGAAGCTGTTGAATGCAGATCAGATATTACCACCGATGTCACCAAATAGCAAAAGTTTCTGACTTCAACATCAAGCCACTTTAACTCTTATAGTTCTCCCAAAAATGAAATATTTACTCATTATTTACTGACCCTCAAGTGGTTCCGACCCCCTTTGTTTTTGTTTTCATGTTGAACACATAAGAAAGAAACAGTAACCACTGACATCCATAGAAAAAACAGTCAATGATTATCAGTTTTCAACTTTCCTCGAAATATCTTCTTTCAAGAGTTCACACTTAGCTGATGATTGATTATAAAGCGTATTTGGCATGCTGTCCCGGGAGAGAGCTCTGATCTCAGAATATCCTTGAGCCCAGGGCTCCCTCACGTTTAAAGGGCGAGAGGAGAGTTTGAGCTCAGGTAAGTCTCGAGAATTCCCCCTGCTTCTGAACGTGCTGAGATATATCTTTACTAGAGTTGCTTTAAGATGCTATTTAAAAGTAGTCAATTCATTTATATAGTATGTTTTTTGGACAGTGAGAGGAAACCGAAGAACCCGGGGAAAACCCACACAAACACGGGGAGAACATGCAAACTCCACACAGAAATGCCGACTGGCTCAGGGAGAGGCCGAACCAGCGGTGTTCTTGCTGTGAGGCAACAGTGCTAACCACTGGGCCACCGTGCCGCCCTATAGGAGAAGGGGTGGAGTTGGGGTGGAAGGGGGGATTCTTCAAGACGAAGATTACCAGAGAGGGAAGCTCTGGTAATTTATAGTGTGTCAGGATTCGTCTGATTGGTGCAATATGCGGAGCTGATGTGGAACCAGCTGTGTTCAATCATAAGCACGTGATCCTCTCGAAATTAGTATATAAATAAACCCCACTTTGTGTTCAACAGAAAAAGCAAAGTCAAACTGGTTTGTGACAAGTAACGGGTGAGTAAATGATGGGTGAGATGTTGCTTTAAAAATAGCCTTCTTGCAAATGACTGAATTATCAGGTTGTTCAGTTACACACCATATGGTTCCTGTGAGCATAGCCAGTTTTCTCATCTTCGGTGTTCTGACAAGGTCCAGGTATGTATATTTTTTCTTTCCTTGATCTGACACAGTGATAGCGAGAGCCTGCAGAGGAAAGACAGAGATGTGCTTAACTTACTAACAAGCTCATTTTTGAAAAGTGATCATTTGTCAATTATTTTTCTGACCTCAGGTTTGATTCTTGACGTAACTTCTGCTTTACGGTTCATGACAGCACATTTATGCAGATAATAGTGAGCTTTTTCCACCTCCCCGTTGGCTATCAGCCACCGAGCTGACTCTGGAACCCACCTACAGTACATCAGAGACATTTGCTGTATAAAACCTTTGGGCAGAAATTACTCGTGATGCTTTTAATTTGACCGAACATATCAGAGCCGTTACCACCAGAGGACAGTGCACAGCAGTAAAGGTGAAGTGACAGCCACTGTCAGCCATCTCCAGTCTCTGATAAAGAACGCAATCAGAGCCAACGAGGTGCTCCCAACAGCCCATGCCATACTGTCAATGATACACACTAGTCTCCTGTGCTCAATGTCCACCCACTCCAGATCTAGAGGAAAAACATGCATTAGCCATCGATCTGACTCTTTTACTTCGGGTGCTGACACTCAGTCATAATCTGGGAACCCGAGAGATTCTTACTGAGGACAGAAGAGACGATAACAATGCCAGTAATAGTGAATCCACTGAAGAATCTCAGCACTGCAAACATGGTGAAGGAGGTAGAAAAGACGCTGGCCATTGCAAAAGCCAGTCCTGATATGTACGACACCAGCAGCATTGGCTTACGGCCAAATCTATATGCCAAACAGAAAATAGGTTTATTCAAACAGAACAGTTCGTGCTTGTGTTTCCCAGCGATGGGTTGCTGCTGGAAGGGCATCCGCTGCATAGAACATTTGCTGTATAAGTTGGCGGTTCATTCATTCATTCATTCATTTATTGCATGGATTGCTCTATAGGGTGCCACGGTGTCGTAGTGAGTAGCACGTTCGCCTCACAGCAAGAAGGTTGCTGGTTCGAGCCTCGGCTTGGTCAGTTGGCATTTCTGTGTGGAGTTTGCATGTTCTCCCCGTGGTTGCGTGGGTTTCCTCCGGGTGCTCCGGTTTCCCCCGCAAGTCCAAAGATATGCGGTACAGGTGAATTGGGTAAGCTAAATTGTCCGTAGTGTATGTGTAAATGAGAATGTTTGGATGTTTCCCAGAGATGGGTTGCGGCTGGAAGGGTATCTGCTGCGTAAAACAAATGCTGGATAAGTTGGCGGATCATTCCGATGGCGACCCTGGATTAATAAAGGGACTAAGCCGACAAGAAAATGAATGAATGAATGAATGGATTGCTCCATGAATTTGTTTTTACACTAGTGCATTTTTGTTTTAAGCCTGGTAATCAAACTACTCCAGCATCTTTAACTCAAAGAAACTTGGCTTTTTGAAACTGCTGAACCCTGGTTTTCCATTAGATGGACTGAAACACAAACTTTTGAAATTGGATTGCTCTCTGACTGATCTTCTGGACTAATTGTATATTGTCACATGATTCATCATGTGCATCTAATATGACCGTTACACAACCAATAAACTGCAAGTATAGATACTAGTGCCAGTGAGCATAAATATTAATGCATAGCCATTTTATCATGGATTTTATGCTGTATTGTATGGGTGGAAATGAACACCAATTGTCCAGAAATGTTCTATTAGACATTTTGCAGAAGAGCAAATGCGCTAATAAATTTGATGTTAATACAAACATAATATAGATGTCTCTATGATGTATAGTACCTGTGCTATCAGGCATGGACAATGAGTGTTTTCAGTGTAAAACACTGTTTAAATATGAAGCATACTATAGTTTAAACACAACCTAACATTCATTGAAGCTTTACAATCAGCAAAATGTTCTTTATAGCAGAAAAATAATCTGACAAATGTTCTTCACTCTAGCTGTTTTTAGGGAACACAAAATGGTTCTATTTATACCACAAATCCATCACCACTAAAGATGTAAATGGAATCTTTTTAAAGTTCATCAGTTGTGTTATCTTTGAAAATTCACCTGTCACTCATGCCTCCAAAAAAAGCTGCTCCAAACATCACACCGACAAAGAAGATTGTGGCCACAGCTTTATTCAGACCCCTGTTATCACAAACCAGATCCCACTGAAACAGAGTTGCAAAAGAATTTTCTTAGTAGTTGAATGAGCGGTAGTTTCACAAAATGAAACGCTTTGGATTTGGTTAGAGGGCGCCATGGTGGTGTAGTGGGTAGCACGTTCGCCTCACAGCAATAAGGCTGCTGGTTCGAGCCTCGGCTTGGTCAATTGTCATTTCTGTGTGGAGTTTGCATGTTCTCCCTGTGGTTGTGTCAGTTTCCTCCGGGTGCTCCGGTTTCTGTTTTTTTATAGGTGAACTGGGTAGGTTAAATTGTCCTGGGTAGGTTAAATTGTTAAATTGTAGTGTATGTGTGTGAATGAGTGTGTATGGAGGTTTCCCAGAGATGGGTTGCAGATGGAAGGGGATCCTTTGCTTAAAACAGATGCTGAATAAGTTGGCGGTTCATTCCGCTGTGGCGACCCCAGATTAATAAAGGGACTAAGCCGAAAAGAAAATGAATGAATGAATGAATGGATTTGGTTAGAATCCTGACACTTTTAACCTTTGTTCATTATCACATCATATGATCTTCCCATTCCCACTCAGACTGCGCATACACTGATATCCTTCAAATGACAATTAAAAACCCATTTCTTGCTCTCTTTCTCTCCTTCTCTCTCCCTCTCTCTCTCTCTCAATTCAATTCAATTCAATAGTTGCTTTATTGTCATAACAAATGTTGCAAATGTATTGCCAAAGCAGTTATAAAGTTTACATTAAAATAAAAGAACATACATATATAATAAAAAACCACAGTAAGTAGTAGTAGTCAAAAAACATAAATAAATAAAGATATATACATATAATAATTAAACAAAAATATAAACAATATATAATCTAATATATATATATATATTTTTTCAGTATATCATATTATTATTGAGTATATCACATATTCAATATATCATAATATTATTAAGTATATCATATTATTCATTCATTCATTCATTCATTCATTTTCTTTTCGGCTTAGTCCCTTTATTAATCCGGGGTCGCCACAGCGGAACGAACCGCCAACTTATCCAGCATTTGTTTTACGCAGCGGATGCCCTTCCAGCCACAACCCATCTCTGGGAAACACATCCATACATTCTCATTCACACACATACACTATGGACAATTTAGCTTACCCAATTCACCTGTACCGCATGTCTTTGGACTGTGGGGGAAACCGGAGCACCCGGAGGAAACCCACGCAACCACGGGGAGAACATGCAGATTCTTGCTGTGAGGCGAACGTGCTAACCACTCGGCCACCGTGGCGCCCATCATATTATTCAGTATATCATATTATTATTCAATATATCATATCATTCATAAATATCATATTATTCATTTATATCAATAAAAATAATAGATCAGAAAACATTGTACGTTTAACAATCAACATTTTAGGATAAAAGAGAAATAAAAAAAAATAAAGACATTAATAATCAGTATATTTACAATGATTCCGTTATAATCATCTAGATGTGTGTCTCTCTCTGTTTCTTAAAAGAAAACCTCCTACACTAGCACTACATTCTCTTAGGACAAGCAAATTACTTTGAATAGCACTGTATTGCCTCTTCTTGTTGAATCACTGAATACCTCCTCAATTGTAAGTCGCTTTGGACAAAAGCATCTGCTAAATGACTGGATGTAAATGTAAAATGTATAATTAATGTAGCATGGGTTTCGTTCATTCAATAGGACTCAATGAGAGTCCCTCAAAAGCAATGCAGAAAATAAGAAGAGTCTCGACAAAACTACAAACTCAGCTCAGGTGGTCACTCTGAAGAGATGCATTTAAACGCATGTTAAGACGAGATGGAAACAGACAGACTGATGTTTATGCACGTGAAAGGGAGATTAAACCAACTATTAATCACACTGTCGAATCTAATAGGTGGATAAAACTTAAGCTGTGCATTTGAACAGTTTGGGTCATTTTTATTTTTGTTTTGCTCTTTTAAGTGTTGTGTTTGAAGAGCAGAACTTTAGGTCGATGATGTAAAAAGTGTTTTTATTTTCATTATTTTGCACAGGCTGTGAATGCGATTGCACATGTTCTATAGCTAATAATTAACTTCCAGACACTTGCTTGTATAATTTCATATTTCAGTCATTTTTTTCTGTTAAAATAGTGTCCTTTAATAGTAAGAATTAATACAATCTATTGAATAACAGGTTACACTTTACTTACATAGTTCTCATCATCGTCATCGTCTGTTGACAAGTAACTGCTATACAGTAAATTTCCAAGTTAAATAACTCAATCACTGTGGTCACTTGTGAGTCATTATAATGCACCATTAAAATAACTTGATAGCACTCATAAATATTTTTAGGTAACACTTTATTTTGATGGTCCATTTGAGTATCAGTAGACTGTTTACTTAATATCTGTTGATACAGACATTCAACAGACATTTAACAGACTAAGAAACTTTGCAAGTACATGTCAACTAACACTAACCCTACCCCTAACCCCAACCTAACAGCCTACTTATAATCTAATGAGAATTAGTTTGCAATGTAACTTAAATTCAACAAACGGACCATCAAAATAAAGTGTGACCTATTTTCAAATCCTTTAAAGGTGTATGGAGGTTTACTCAATTAATACAGCACCTTCCTACAGTATTTGAAGTTTTACCTGTGTGGCGAGAGTGCTGATGAAGGTGCTGTTATCAAAGTGCCATCCATTCTGACACTCCACCACTGGAAGATCTGTGCTGCTGGAGGAGTTTATCAGCAGCTGAAACTGAGGATGAGAGAACATTTGACAAGAAACAGGAGTCCCGTCTTCCTGTGCTGGAACACTGACAGTCAGTCTCTCCTCCTGAGTCAGATTCCCAAAGACACCGTCAGCATCCAGAGAGCTGATGTCACAGTGATGAGACGGGATGGCGGCGATGAAGTTGCTTAATAGAAAGTGACACGGGATGATGAATCGACTTACAAAACTGATGCAAATAAGCATCTTCTGGAACCTGCCGAAGCCATTGATCTCCGTAATAAGATCTTCAAACTTCATGTTGTTTTCGTTGATGCACAGAATGTCCTCAGCGTCTTCCTACAAAACCCTCGGTTTATGTATTGAGTTTTATAGGATATCAAAGGTTGGCGACTAGAAGACAGAGGCAGGTTGTACTTTGGTCATTAATAAAACCGCTGTGATTGTATGTCTTTGTTTAAAATGTGTACATGTGTTTGGCATAATGAGGACCAAATGAGCATTTTGGAATTGTGAAAATGGTAAGTATTTTGGGGTATGGTTGGGGTAAGGCGATGTAATATACTGTTTGTACCCTCTAAAAACATAATTTTTTTTATCAAAATCCCCACAGTAATAACTATACAGTTTGTTTGTGTATGTGTGTGTGTCTATCATTAGATGTAAGCAGCCGTGAATGATTTGTGACTTGGCTGTTAATGCTTGTAAGAGTGTCCTGCCAAGTGTGCAGTTCACATAGTTAATGTACAGTACAGTACGATCCATACTGTTGACAGTAACTGGCACTCATCCTAATGGTGCATATGTCAAAATCCAGCAAGACATGTCATCTAACAGACTAAAATAGAGGAGAAGAAAATACTATTAGGATCACTGATGTGAGTAGTTGCGACTTCCAAAATGTTTTTCAGACCACTTTGATCCAGCAGGATGATTGTGCAAGGATTTGTGACTTCTGAGAGTTAGATCTTCATATGACACTTTGTTACGCACTTGAAAAACTACGCCCACAGAAAAGAAATAACTTTATTTATATCCTTCTCCATAAACATTAACACTTTCATTCTGCATTTTACACACACGTTGGGGCAGCGTTCCAGATTGCTAGTTAATGAACAGTAAAATCCAGCATTAAGTTTCCAGTTGCATAACATATCTTCTGCCAGACAAAGAACAGACCAAGAACTTTGATTAAACTGTATACTGTATGAAAAAATGATAAATAAGTGCCAGAACCTGGTTTGAGGCACATTTCTACAGTAGATTCAATTTATTTCTGTAGCTGTAGGAAATAAGGGCAAAAAAAATTAATTGAAAATTTGCCTCAACAAATCCCAATTGGTTTTTAAGTGTGACTTTGAGCCCTTTTGCATAAGGTCTTCCCCCTATATGTGGATTAATGAGTCCATATAATTCTGACTGAAACATTTAAACAATAAGCTAAACTTACAAACATACTCCCTTCAAATTTGGTAAATGAAATCTGCTAAATAAATATGGTAATGAAATCTGGAAGAGGCAATCGTTCTACACTTATGTGTTCTGCTCGATTAAATTATCTTTCAATTTCACCATGCTATCTCTTTCCTCCACTTTTGGATCTTGTAGTAGTGAGCCATTCGTGCCTTTCCTGTGATTTAAAAACAACAAAATGAACATTCTGAGAGGAGCAAATAACTAAAGTTAAAGGTAAAGTATTCCAGTTTACATTACTTTCATTAATGTTTCCACATCTTACCTGATTCCCTCAATATCGTCTATAGTTTCTGGAAGACACTTCCCACTTGTTTCTGGTAGCTGATATGCCACAAATGCAGCAGAGAGTGCCAGAAAACACAAGATGACTTGAGAGAAATAACTCCATACATCATTGGACAGCAGGATCAGAGGAGCCACAGACACTCCCAAACGGGCAATGAAGGAGGTGTAGCCCATCCCATTTTGCCTAAATTAATAACAAACCAGTATTTAATCACTTATGATACTCTGAATTTTTGTTCTTGTTTATTTTAAAAATGATTTAGTGTGTGTTCACATGTGGAAGGCAAACTGAAAGAAACTCGGATGCAATTGCTCTGTTATTGCATTTTGTGTGAATAAGTGTGAACTCTGACATTCAGTTCCTGGTGCAAACCAGACAAGAGACCACTTAAAAGATGGGCCAGGGTTCTCTAGAAAATTAACCTCGGAGCGATTCATGTGAAATATGACAGCAACACAAACCAAAGACATCAAAGAAACCCAAACCAGGACATGATTCACCATGCAAGCACAAAAATGACAGAACGTTTTTTTCATCATAGCCATCCGCAAGGTTGCATATTACTGTTCCATACTGGTGAAAATACTTTTCTTTGCAACAGACCGTAATTTACACTTTTTAAACATTTGATTTAGTTTATAACACATGTACGCATACAGCAGAACACCAGCACCAAAAAGTAAATCATAAAAAGTATGTTGGTGTTCGATAAGTTCAATCACAAATGATACATCATAAAGCCATATATACTGTATATATATCTTTAGGTTTGTTCTTAAAATAAATTTTTTGTGATGTTTTTTTTTTTTGTCACCGAGTGAATCCAACTACAAGTGTGAACCAACCAGTTTGTACACTGGATACAGCTTTGACTAAAATGCATTTGATGATAATGAAACTAATTTTCCTACCTGACAACTGTTGGGTAAAGCTCGGAGGTGTACAAAATAACTGTGCCAAAAGACGTGGCTGAGCAGCCTTTTCCCAGCACGGCTATGACTGT
>CAIGQQ010024821.1:444822-457441 GCA_903798035.1 Danio albolineatus
ATATACGACACCAGCAACATCGGCTTGCGTCCAAACCTGTTTAAAAATAGACAAGTATCTATTCAGAAACACCCCATTGCTAGTGCAAAAACAATGAAAACTGTATACTATATATTGGGCGTCATGGTGGCGCAGTGAGTAGCACGATCACCTTACAGCAAGAAGGTCGCTGGTTCAAGCCTCAGCTGGGTTAGTTGGCATTTCTGTATAGAGTTTGCATGTTCTCCCCATGTTGGCATAGGTTTCCACCAGGGGGCTCAAATTTCCCCCTCAAGTCCAAAGACGTGGTATACAGTAGGTGAATTGGGAAAGCTAAATTGTCCATAGTGTTTGTATGTGAAGGAGTGTGTATGGATGTTTCCCAGTGATATTGCAGCTAGAAAGGCATCCACTGCGTGAAACATATGCTGGATAAGTTGGCGGTTCATTCCGCTGTGGAGACCCCAGACTAATCTAAAAAGAAAATGAATGAATGAATATATTGCATGCGTTTATAATAAATATTGTATGAACCAAAATGATAGTTTTCTTCAATGCCAAAAACCATTAAAATATTAAGTAAAAGATCTTGTCCATGAAGACATGTTGTAAATGTTCTAAATAGTAAATATAATAAAACTCAATATCTAATTAATAACGTGCATTTACTGTATAAGCACTCCATTTACACAACTTTAAAGATGATTTTCTCAAAAAAAAAAAAATTAATTAAATCAGATTCCAGATTTTCAAATAGTTCATTTATTAATTCATTTTCCTTCAGCATAGTCTCTTTATTCATCAGGGGTCACCACAGCGGAATGACCCGCCAACTTATTCAGCATATGTTTTACACAGCAAATGCCAGTACATGCACAGCAACCCAGTAAGAAACATCCATACACACATACACTACGGCCAATTTAGTTTATTCAATTCACCTATAGCGCATGTCTTTGGCTTGTGACCAGAGCACCCAGAGAAAACCCACGCCAACACAGGAAGAACATGCAAACTCCACACAGAATAGCCCACTGATCCAGCTGGGACTTGAGCAAGCGACATTCTTGCTTTGAGGTGACAGTGCTAACCACTGAGCCACCGTGCCGCCCCTCAAATAGTTGTATCTCAGAAAATGATTGTCCTATATTAACAAACCAATCAGTGGACAACTTATTTATGCAGTTTTTAGATTATGTAAAAATATAAATTTCAGAAAAAATAACCCTTATGACTGCGGTCAAGTGTCACATACTGTACAGTCAAGCCTAAAATTAATTACACCTCTGGTCAGTTCTGACTTAAAGTTACTTTTATTCAACCAGCAAGTTTTTGATAATAGATAATAAGACAATGTAAAAGTGGAATCATTATGGGGAATAAATATCTTAGCTTTATTTACATTTGAACAAAAACTGTAAGTCAGAATTCACCAGATATATGAATCATTTCAGGCTTGACTGTATGTGTGTCCCAATATGGTTACTGTTGCACAATTCATTTTAATTTTAAGTACAAATACTACAAGTTACCATGTTCACAGATTCCAGAAAAAAAGTGCTTTTTGAATACACAGATGATACCTTTTTAATAATAAAAAAGAGCAATAGAGGTGTGAAATTCTCGACACTTATGCATTTAAATTTTAAAGTCTTAAAGCAATTCATTTTGCTTATTTGACATGGTAAAAAAAAAAAATTATGGCACTTTTCATCCTTTTTTAACTTTTTAAACAATATAACTGCACCAACATTGCACTCAGGCTCCCAAAAGCAGCAGCTCCAAACATCACCCCAAGGAAGAAGATGGTGGTTGTCAGTTTCCCCAATGCTCTTTTATCACATACTAAATCCCACTGCAATAAAACACCACAAAAACAGAAAATAAGAATGAGAGGGAACAACTACAGAAGAGTTTAATGAATAAAAAAAAGCAGGAGTCTTCTTACCTGTGTGGCGAGAGTGCTGATGAAGGTGCTGTTATCAAAGCGCCATCCATTCTGACACTCCACCACTGGAAGATCTGTGCTGCTGGAGGAGTTTATCAGCAGCTGAAACTGAGGATGAGAGAACATGTGACAGGAAACAGGAGTCCCGTCTTCCTGTGCTGGAACACTGACAGTCAGTCTCTCCCCTTGAGTCAGATTCCCAAAGACACCGTTAACATCCAGAGAGCTGATGTCACAGTGATGAAACGGGATGGCGGCGATGAAGTTGCCTAATAGGAAATGGCACCCAAGACTAAATCGACCCAAGAAGTTGATGCACAGGACCATCTTCTGAAACCTGCCGAAGCCATTGAGCTCTGAGAGCAGATCTTCAAACCTCATGGTGTTTGACTTGTTTGAGGGTTTGTCTCACCTGGCTGGTTTGCTAACAGTCATAACTCTTTCAAGGAAGAAAATGTTTAACAAGGGGACGTCTGAAATGCTGTGGAACATTTGTAAAAATTAAACCTTTTAGTTGAAACTCTACATTGTGCTGGTTTTGCAAACAATTTAATTCTTGCTTTGTCATCGTGAACTTATTTTGACCTTAAATAAATTAGATTTATATAACTTTTTGTCAGCATCACTGCACTGAAAAAATATTCATTAGATTTACTCATTTTTGAATTAAGTGGTTGCAAACAATTTATACAGGTTGAATTTAAGGAAACAAATGAAGTTGAACATTATTAAATTAAATTTGTTTGTTTTAATTTGGCCAATATAAATAATTTGCAACCATTACCATAAAAATATTTTGTAGATCAAATGAATATTTTTTTACAGTGTGGTTATACAGTATATCATTCATTCATTCATTCATTCATTTTCTTTTCGGCTTAGTCCCTTTATTAATCCGGGGTCTCCACCGCGGAATGAACTGTCAACTTATCTAGCACATGTTTCATGCAGCGGATGCCCTTCCAGCCGCAACCCATCACTGGGAAACATCCATACACACTCATTCACACACATACACTACAGATAATTTCAGCCTACCCAATTCACCTGTACCGCATGTCTATGGACTTGTGGGGGAAACCGGAGCACCCGGAGGAAATTGACGCGAACACAGGGATAACATGCAAACTCCACACAGAAATGCCAACTGACCCAGCCGAGGCTTGAACCAGCGACCTTCTTGCTGTGAGGCAAAAGCACTACCTATACTGCGCCGCTGCCCTGGTTATATATCTATAATAATAATAAAAAAACTCTATTACTCTTTTTCTGAATTAAACTGTTTGAGTAAACCATTCTGCAAGTTGATACTGATGAAAATTCTTCCTAATTTCTAAAATAAATATGCTGTAAATTGTAAAAAGGTTGTAATTTGGAGAATTGTTTATGTTTTGTTCAAAATAATAAAGGTGGTATGTTTATATTTATTTTTAGACAACACAATGGTCTAGCTTAATATAGAAGAGCAATATTTGATGGATTAAAAATCATTTCAATCATAAATAAAACTAAACACAATTGAAGAAATGTTTTTGAGACAGCTGTATGAGATCCAAAAGTTTACGTTTATATAATTAATAATCACCTGTTTCTAAATGGTCTGTCTGTCAAAGTGAGGACGACAGTTGCTATGCCCCTGAGTAATAAATACGATTTTTTACAATTACAATACATGTATGATTTATCAAAGTTAACACCAAGACAATACAATGATGAATACAACGTTTTATTAGATTAATTTTCTCTCCTCAAGTTACTGTAAAATCATTTTGTCTCCTTGAAGGCCTCCACTCCAGGCTGAAAATCGAGTTGTGAACACATTGATCTTTTCCTGAATAAAAACATATAAAAAAAGATTTAATATAAAATTAATTACTTATCAATAATATATATATAATTGAATAATTCATATATTGAATTAAGTTAAAGTAACATAAAAACATTTGTTGTTTTTGAAATTGAATTTTTTTACAGTGTATCAGAGTCAGAATCAGAAAGAGCTTTTATTGCCAGGTATGTTCACACATACAAGGAATTTGTTTTCATGCATTACAGAGAGAGGACAAAAAAATAAATATAATAAATAAAATATAATAAATATATTTTAAAAACAGAAGTAAGTGTTAAATCCAAATATACAATTTGACAAGTGTATGTACAGGCATATTACTATAACGTTAAATGTGCAGCTGTTATGTGCAAATTGGCATGAAAAAGTGTGTTGTTTAATAAGTGTATGTGTGTGTAAAAAGTGTATTGCAAGTAGTGATGTTGGTTCCACAATTATCATCATCAAGTGTTCATGAGACGTGTAGTATAGTGAGTCATTATTCACCTAGTTTTCTCAATGTCCTCAATAGTCTCAGGAAGCCGCACATTGTGGGTCTCAGGGAGCAAAAGCGCAAGCAGGCCTGCGATGATGGCAACAGAGCAAAACAAGACCTGTGGCAGAGGAAGCCAGACCTCATCGAGGAGACTCACAAGAGGAGCGAGAGACACACCCACACGACCAACGAACGAGCTGTAGCCTAATCCATTCTGCCTGTATTCAAACAAGTTCAAATTCCTTTGCTGAACCAACATTATTTCAAAACATTTCACTATATACACAAACATTCAGTTTGGAATTCAGCTTACAAATATAGTAAAAACTGTTATTGCAATATTACATAACTAATATTTAATTCATTTTTGTGGTTCAATGTGAAGCTGCTTCGGCACAATCTACATTGTAAAAGCGCTATACAAATAAAGATGAATTGAACTGAATTGGTTTAACTCTGAATTTTCATTTAAAAAGGTTTTTTTTTTTGCTTGTTATTATTGTTGTTACTGTAGCACTGAGGCCAGATGTTCAGCATTATAGTGTGTTGTATATTACCTGTTATGGGGGAAGGTGTTAGGAAAAAGGGGAGGGAGGAGCGTATGAGAGGATAAAAACAGGGAGGGGGAGAGATAGTGGCAGAATTGATATCAAGGATTGAGACACCTCCTGATCCTCACTGTGCTAGTTTTGTAAATTAATTTTAACTGTACAAATAAAATTGTATATTCGTTTACTCATCACAATAAATTGTTTTGTTCAAGAGTGAAAGTAAATACATTTATAATGTAAAAAAGATTGCAAATACATATTATTTTGAACTTTTTTTATCCAAAAAGAATAAATATTATTTTGAACTTTTTTGATTAAAAATGTAGAGATTTCACAATACTTTGAAACAAGAAATCAGCACTAATAGTTGTAAGAAAAATATTAGAGATATTGTACCAATAATAACGGATCGTAATAAAACAGCAAATCATCATATTATAATTGTTTATGAAGGATCATGTCACACTGAAGAGTAATGATGACAAAAATTCAGCTTTGAATTACAGAAATAAATTCAATTTGACTTTATATTCTATTAGAAAACAGTTATTTAAGATTGTAAAAATATTTTACAATTTAACAGATTTTACACTCTAAAAAAAAAGGTGCTAAATAGCACCAAAACTGGTTCTTTGGTCGTAACGAGGGGGGAACCTTTTTTGGTGCTATACAGCACCTTAAAAAAATAGGTGCTATATAGTACTTTTGTCAAATGGTGCTATATAGCACCTATATTTTAAGGTGCTCATAATGTTAATGTCCCTTTCCACAAATAAAGCTGGCATAATAGTTATGAGAATTAGCTATAAGAACAAGTGCTTACCAGTAGTGGTGGTGCTGTATAGCACTTTAAACACCCCAAAGAACACTGAAAAACCTTTATGGTGCTTTAAAGGTTCTTTACACAGTAAAAGTGCTATATAGCACCCTGACCACCTTAAAGAACCACTGAAGAACCACTGAAGAACCTTTATGGTGCTTTAAAGGTTCTTTACACAGTAAAAGTGCTAAATAGCACCTCAAATACCGCAAAGAACTTCTGAAGAACCACTGAAGAACCTTTTTTTTTAGAGTGTACTGTATATTTGATTAAATAAATTCAGCCTTAGTGAAAAATTTATATTACAGTAAAGCCCGAAATTATCTATACCCCTCACAAACTCCGGTTCAAAGGTAATTAAAAGCATAAGCTGCTATTATATTATACATGTGAAATATACATATGCAATATATAAATGAAATGAAATATAAATGAGGAAAAACTGACCGTAATACAGTCGGGTACAGTTCAGTGGTATATAGATAAACACATGTGAAAGAGGCCTCTGAGAATCCTTTACCCAGTACGGCGATAATAGTACGAGGCACCCACAAAACTAGAGACAAACACAGAAAAAGACAGAAAATTTAAAATAATGAAATGTATGTGCTAAGAAAAAGGAATATCACCTGAGCTATAAAATACATAACTTCAATGTGTCACTCTACTATGATTAAAAATTTGTAAACCACAGCTTTTGTATTAAATGTAGTTTATTAAACATATATACAGCTACTTTTGTAAAGTGCCAGGTGGTGTAATTAAGATATCATGTGGAAGCCTATTTTGGGATAAAAAAAAAGGTACATTTACCTTATGATTCTTGAATTTTTTTAGATAACAGTTCTTAGGGAAAATGTCATTTAACTTTGATTGTGAGAAATATATCCTGACAATTGTGAGAATTTTAAATGTTTTTGTAAAATTCTGTTAAAGTTGCTGAAATGTTGATAAGATTCTGCAATCAGCAAGGGTCATTTACCCCACAAAAAACCCCCTCACCAACAATGTGTGGGGATCAGATCATAAATGGCCCACTTATAGTTGGATTTGCATTTTACACTGGGATAGAGTGAAACCATTACAAAACCAAACACCTGGCGCATGATTTTGACATCACAAAAGCCTTTATAAATATAAAAATGATTGACATGCTGAACATGTCTGTGATAGCACAATGAATGACTTTTTCAGTCTGTTAGTACTGTGACATTCCCATTAATTATTGTTCAATTATGTAAATAGACTGAAAAGCCAGACACACTGCAGTGATGTTATAATAAATGACTAACGTCTAAATACAAAACATTTACATATTAAATTCAGTGAAATTACACATTATCACCATATCTTATAAAAGGTTTTCTGTAACTGAAGAAATTTAGCACAAACAGATTTTTGGCTTGAGAAAGCGTGAACAGAAAGTCCACCAAAATGTTTTTGAAACTTTTAGTTAGAAACAGTATTTCTAAAAACCTATTAGAAGCTTTTACACAGGAACTCACTGTAAACTGGTTCCCTGACAACTAATTTTACTCCTAGATCATTTTCCTGGTTGTGTAGTTATTCTAAATGATGCAAGATCACTACTACTAGAGGATGGAGCTGATTAAAGCTGTGTCTTCATTGTGTGTCAAGGGTTTTTTGATAATGCAGGAATGTGGGTGTTCAATGGCATTGTTCAATAAAAATGAATATTTTACAGTTATTTACTCACCCTTAATTTACTGATTAAAGAAGCTTTAGCTGCGCCACGGTGGCCGAGTGGTTAGCACGTTCGCCTCACAGCAAGAAGGTCGCTGGTTCGATCCCCGGCTAGGCCAGTTGGCATTTCTGTGTGGAGTTTGCATGTTCTCCCCGTGGTTGCGTGGGTTTCCTCCGGGTGCTCCGGTTTCCCCCACAGTCCAAAGACATGCGGTACAGGTGAATTGGGTAAGCTAAATTGTCCATAGTGTATGTGTGTGAATGTGTATGTATGGATGTGTTTCCCAGAGATGGGTTGTGGCTGGAAGGGCATCCGCTGCGTGAAACAAATGCCGGATAAGTTGGCGGTTCATTCCGCTGTGGCGACCCCGGATTAATAAAGGGACTAAGCCGAAAATGAATGAATGAATGAATGAAGAAGCTTTAGCTGAATATGTCAAATGGTCACCTGTTTGTTAGTTTAAAAATGTCCAAATTGATCATTTTGGCTCCTGATGACACACTGACGTCTTTTGAAGTGATACAATTGGTCTGTGCAAAATGTGTAACATTATTTACAATATTATTAGCTTTAATCCAAAAGTGTAGTGAGGTGATTGGTGTAGTGATTAGTTCATTTATCAAAACGGAGTCTTTATAGCATCTTACATTTTAATATAATCTTTAATTACAGAATTATGGATATTCGCAGATCAGGATAATTTTGACAAAAACGTGCTGTACATTTGCGAGTGTACATTTGTGTATACATCATCAATCGACCAGAAGCTCGTGCGTATGATTGATTAAAGCTAATAATATTGTAAGTAATATTACATTTCTGCACTATTTGTGTTTTATGTCAGAAATGGATGACCATTGACCTGCAGCATTAAATGAATCACAAAGGACCACATATTCAGCTTAAAACCTTCTTCAGTCACTTACATTTTCAATGGTCTGAGGGTCAGTAAATAACTATCATTTTAGATTTTTAGATGAACTAGTGAACTTGTAGTGTTACAAATCATCAACGCTGAAAAATGGCTCAAGCTATAAAACAAAGGCCACGTGTAAATGTTGCAAACATTCTGAATTGGTATACACAGCCGGTATTTTGTTTGGCGTATTTGCAAAGTAGCTCCTACTGTGCTGGATTAGGCCCTGCTCTGAAGTAGGAGCTAATTTAGTGCCCCCAAATTATGTTACAAGACAATTATGCCCATGTGGGTACTTCCTCCAATAGTTCTAGGAACAGTGAAAAATTCCTACAATGTGAAAGCCCCTAATGGTTGTTCTCCATCCTTTACCTCTGGGAATGAGGACGGTGATGCCAATGCAGACCCCTGTTGTAATCATCATTCCCCCCTGACTGTATCTCCGGCCCAGTTTATCAAGACACACATACGCAACCAGTTTTGATGGTAGCTCTATGGCACCATAAATAAACTGAGTCAGGTAGAGGTTCAGCCCAAAGCCGCTGATGTTAAAACTGATGCCGTAGTAAGTAAATGCCACTCCGAACCTGATAAAAAAACAAAAAGTAATTTATTCAGACCTTAAATTGAAGACTTAATGATCATAAACTCTACACAAAACATTCCCACCAGGTGATTCCTGTAAGCAGAGCCAGTTTCCGCATCTTTGAAGACCTCACAAGATCCAGATATGAATATGTCCTGTCACCTTTGTCCTCAGCTATTATAACATTAGCGAGGGTCTGAAAGGAATCCTTTCAAAGCTTTAGGAAAATGCAAATAACCTCATCTTTTTCTTAGTGTTGTATGTTGAATATTTACCTCTGGTTTGATATCTCTGAGATTGTCTTGTCTGTTATTGACCGAGGCACATTTGCTCAGATAAAAATGAGCCTCCTCCAGTTTTCCATTGGCTATTAGCCATCGTGCTGACTCCGGAAGCCACCTAGAGAACAGGGCAGGTAATGATTTGGGAAAATTGGACATCCACAAGTCATAGTTACATCTTACCTCCATGTGATCATAGCCAGCGCAATCGGAGAGGTTACTGTGAGGATCAGAGCCCTCCAGTCATTCACAAGATAAGCAATGCCAGATAATATCATACAGCTGACGGTCCAATCCAGACTGATCATAACACCAGCAATTGTCCTATGTGCAATATCCGCCCATTCTATGCCTGAGGGAAAATAATGTGTATTATTTCAAATAAACTCACAATATAACTGGGAATTTCTGCAAGTATATGGAAACTGACTTAATAGCATACTATATATGCAGAAAGACTTTCATTTTCAGTAACCCAGTACAAGCATTTCCGGTGAACTGTTGTGTCGTTACAAAATCGTCGCGTTGAAGGTCTGATTTCTTTAAAAATCATTACTGCCTGATTGATATAGAGTACAGAATGTAGAAGAAGCACTGCAATAAATTATGTTGTTCTGCACCATGTCTTTAAAATATGGACATTTATTTTACCACAATATTTTCAATGGAGTTTCTGCACTCACCTGCTGCTCCTGCCGGTGCTTGTGTTTTTCACCTTGTTTTACACTTTAACTATACCTGCCAACACTCCCTTTTTTCCCAACAGCCTCCAGTATTTTAGACCCACTTTCAACCCACCCCCGGTCCTCAGATTTTTGGTATACAGTTGGTAACACTGTCGGATTGCAGCGGCTGCCCAAAAACCAGTTCATAGTACAGTTACTAACACCACAGTACAGTTAGTAACCCGGTTCTAAACTGTGTTATTCAGACAAACATTCCCCCATCTCCCCACATGATTTCAAAGACAAATGTTCAAAGACAACCTAAATGAATGCTTGAGTCTATTTAACTGATTATATTTGAATTACATTACAACATCGATGCTGCAAAGGGAGCCGTATAAAATTGAAAATAGTCACATTAACCTGACTGGAAGTTAATCGGTTTGGGGGTGATAAACACTTGGGGTGGTTAACAGAAGTGGGAGGAGCTAAATATCTGTGTTTTGCGTATTATGACTCTCTGATTGGTAGAATTTTGTGGATCTTTGGGGGTAATGAGTTTTTTTGCTATTAAAAATGCTCTAACAACCACAATACAAAATATCATTGATTAAACCCCTTTGTGTTCAGTCTTTGACACCACTCTTATGCTTTACTGTATCTGACAAACTATATTTTGGCCACAATGACCATAAGTTATTGAATTGTTCTTTCATTGAACCAAGGTGTTCATTCAGACCATACAGAAGAAAAAAAATGTATTGGTGAAGAAATAGTACATGTGATTGCAAATAAACTGTGAATTACACATATTAATCATGGAATACATATGAATCAATCAATTGCCTCAGGAATATCAGAAAGCACTCACACAGGACAATGGAGATCATGCTGATGCCTGTAAGGCCCATTCCAGTGAAGAACCTCATAATTGCAAACACGACGAAGGACTGAGAGAAGGCACTGGCCACCCCAAATGAAATGGATATCAGGTATGCCAACATCAGCATTCGTTTCCTACCAAACCTGAAACGGCCAGAAACATCAATGATCATCCATGCTAAATGCAAATTAGAGTTTAAAGCTAGCCTACATGTAGGGATGCATTCTAAAGACTAAAATAATCTAAAATGATCCTTTATATGCATGTTTGCTACAAATTCACAAATTGATTAGAAATCTTGTATTTTTTAAGTGTTTTTGTTGCCTTTAGTATAATTTCAGTTATTTGTGTTAGGTACTGAAATTTCTTATTAATTGAGTGGCTCATTGGTTTAATGGTAGGACAATTATTTATATATATATTTTAACATGCTAACTTCAGATTATGATTTTGTGGTCATTCATTGTCATTTATACAACCTTTTGAGGTCCTAATGTAAAACTCACCTGTCAGTCAACCACCCAAAGATGGCCGCTCCAATCATCACCCCAGCAAAGAAGATGGTAGCTGTGGCTTTATTCAGACCTCTCCTGTCACACACCAAATCAAACTGAGAGAAGGAGACATATCAGAATTTTTAACTTTATTTTATCCGTGATTTAGTGATGATCTGAATTCAAGGCAGAATTACAAACTTTTTATGGCTAAAGGTACACTACACACATTACAAAAGGGGATGAAATACTCCGAATGGCCATTGGTCAAAAATTAATGAATGAATAAATGAATGAATTAATTAATTAATTAATTAATTAATCAATTAATCAATTAATCAATTAATGAATCAATCAATCAATCAATCAATTAATCAATCAATCAATCGATCAATCAATGATGCCCTTATTTAAGCTGAGTTTAATAGAAATACACCCCCAAAATAATTTTTTCTAAACATTAAAAACAACACACTTCATCTATTTAGGCTGTTAAAGACTGTGGAGACCACATTAAACATTATATAAAGCATCCAGTTATGTATTTGAATAAAGGTAAAGTAAATAAAGTCACTTACCTCAGTAGCCAAAGTTGATTTAAAGGTGCTGTTATCAAAGCGCCATCCATTCTGACACTCCACCACTGGAAGATCTCTGCTGCTGGAGGAGTTTATCAGCAGCTGAAACTGAGGATGAGAGAACATTTGACAGGAAACAGGAGTCCCATCTTCCTGTGCTGGAACACTGACAGTCAGTCTCTCCTCCTGAGTCAGATTCCCAAAGATGCCGTCAGCATCCAGAGAGCTGATGTCACAGTGATGAGACGGGATGGCGGCGATGAAGTTGTTCAGCAGGAAGTGACATGGCAGCGTTACCCTTGGAATCACCAAAAGAGCCATAATGCTGAACTGGTATTTTCCAAATCCTCCAACCTCAGCCAACAGGTTCTCAAACTTCATCTTTGCTGATCAAATCCTCTGATGCGGCTTAGAATGAGGGTGATATGGACTTGAGCTTCTCCAAACTTGAACATTCACTGCTCTGTTGTAGATCATTAACCTCTCATGTACTGCTATGAAAGACATTCATACAGTACCTATTTTTCTTCATCTCTTTTTCACAAACACACACAAACACATAAAGTACAAGGATAGGTAATTTTTTTTTTTTTACTTTATGCAACTTACAAAAGCATATTAAAGCAAAAAGGTGATACAATTTACAAACAGACATGGAGAGTTCAAACTCACAGATTGTACAGTACATTAGTGTTTTCCTCTAGTAAATTAACATCTAACACAATGTTTAAACCATAGTGGTGGGACTGTTAATTTACTAGTCTTTTGAATGAATCTCTTACTGTTTAATAATTGACAGCAGTGTTGGACAATGTATAGTCAAACTGAGGGCAAGGGCAGACTATTATATTATATTATATTATATTATATTATATTATATTATATTATA